>JAOQMP010000007.1:12230988-12246388 GCA_027563575.1 Erythroxylum pedicellare
GAAATAGGAAAATTGAAGAAAAGATGAAGAACTTGAAGAATGGAAGAAGCCATGGTCATGCACAATTACATTATCGTACATGATGAGGCTGTTGCATAGATGAACTCTCTGTCATGATCATGACACAGAGCATGGACAAAGTAGGCACAATATCATGACAGAGAGCATGGATAGAGCAGGCACGATCGTGATAGGGAAACCCTAGAAAGGACTCCAGAAGCCTCAAGAAGTATTTAAGGCAAAGAAAAACACCAAAAAGGAGGTTGCACATTAGAATTAAAGAGATCAAATTGGAGGAATTAAGAGCAGCTACAGTTTTCCAGATTTCTATATCAAGACACAAAACTGTTTTTCTTTTCTCTTCGTTTATTTCCTCGTCTTAGATGTTAATTTACATTATTAGGAAGTTGAACATAATTATGGGGTTTTTAATCCATAACGGGTATTTTTCTTGATCTATTTTATTAAACCTTATTCTTATTGAATTCAATAAATATATCAATGCTTTGTGATGCTTATATACTTAATAATAAATCTCAAGATTGAAAAGAGTTATATGTGTTAAGGTCGACCTATAAATATCATATTAATAAACAATTGAAGAGAGATCTTAATTGTAAATTAATTATCCTTAGGATTGCTTCAAATCCAATTAAATACTTAGGAGTAATTTTGTGAATCGAGAGGTTACAATTCTATTATTATCAATTTCAATTGGCAATACTTGATTAGATATCTATATTCAAGCATAATTGGATCAATAAGATAAAGGGAAGACAAATCAAGGATAGAATAATTCCTAAGTTCCATCATTAATTAATTTTATTCTTATTACTAGTTTCAATTTTTCAATTGTTTAGTGTTATTAGTTTATTTCAAATTCTATTAAGTTTTTTAAATCCACTTTATTCAATCTTTGATTACTTTAGATAAATTACATTCAAGTTGTTAGGTGACTAATTAATCCTCGTGGAAGCGATACCATTTATATTATGAGATACAATCTGTATACTTGTAACATGAAATTTTTTATATAAAGCTGTTAATAAGTTTTTGGGGGTCGTTGCAGGGGATTAAATTAGCATCTTTTGCAATTTGAATTCCTTTGATTAAAAGATTTGATAACCTTTTATGTGTGATTATAGGTTCATGAATATAAGGATCATTTAGAGGTTAAACAAATTAGAAGATACATCAACTCTAAACATCACAAAGCAAAAAAGAGAGACTCAAAAGCTAAATGCTAAGAAGTAATAGAAAGAATGATGGTGTAGGAAGTAAACCAATGAAAATAGCAATGGACCCTTATGGAATTCATAAGGCCAAGGTTCAATGCCAATCAATATGGAATTACACGACCACTAGTGAAAGGCAATGACTTTAAGATTAAACTGGCACTGTTGAACAAGCAGCAGACTAATTTACAATTTCATAGTTTAGCCAATAAGGTTCCCAATGTTCATCTGGTCAATTTCTTAGAGACTTGTAACACATTTCAGTATAATAGGTTATCAAAAGATGTAGCCAAGATGAGGCTCTTCTCTTTTACTCTCAAGGATAGAGTTCAAGTGTGGTGTAATTCACTCAACCTAGAAAACATTACAGTATAGGAGTAGTTGATGCAAGATTTTTTAGCTAAATACTTCCCTTTGATAAAGAAAATGAGGCTCATAAAGGAAATTACAAATTTCCAGCAAAACAAATGGGATTCTTTATATAAAGCATGGGAGCAATGTAAGAAGTAAAAAAGGAGTTGTCTGTATTACAACTTGCTAATAGAGTTCCTCTTGTAAACGTTTTACAATGGAGTTAATGTACCCATGTTAGGCACCACTGATGTGACAACTGAAGGATCATTAATGCAGTAAACAATTAAAGAGGTGCATGATTTGTTAGAGGAGATGGTGGATAACAGCTATCTTTGGATGTTGGAAAGAAGTAGATAGCAATCAACCTTGCTCGATCAAAAGGGAATACTTGTTATAGATTCAATGATGGCATTGCAGCCTAAGGTAGCTAATCCAAATATGCAATTAAATAGCCTTAAAGCCACCTCTTCCTCTCCACTCAAAACAATTCATCACATATACAAGTTATGTGGACAAGATAGCCATATCACAATTGATTGTTTCCTAGTGAAAAACAATGATGTGAAGCAACTCAACTTTATATGTCTTTTATTCATAATCTAGAGGTTCAAGTGGCCACTTAGCGAATACATTGTCTATATAAAGCGTGGGGAGTCTTTCAGGAGGCACAGAAGTAAATCGAAGGGGGAAACTTAAGACCATCACACTCTAAAGTGAGAAAGAGCTAGAAGAACCCATGGAAAAACAAGCTAAACCCCACCATATAAAATAGCGAGAGAAGAAGGAAAATGATGAAGAGATGAGAAGTTCCTCCTTACGTTCCTCCTCCCCCATACCCATCAAAAATTGCATTCCTATAAAGGCTATAGAATAATAAATTAGATGCATAATTTGAAAGTTTGTGGGAAAGCTAAAGACACTGCAAATCAATTTGTCTTTTATGGAGGGTTTGGAACATATGCCTAAGTACGAGAAGTTCGCTAAAGATATACTATTAAAAAAGTGAACTTGGGAGGACAACCAAGTGGTTTTTCTAACAGAAAGTTGTAGCTCCATCATCACCAACCACATACCTTCAAAACTGAAGGAACTAAAGAGTTCTACAAGACCTTGTATTGTTAGTGATTTAAAGTTTGGTGAATGCTTATGTGACTTAGGTATAAGTTTAAATCTTATTCCTTCGTTAATTTTCATAAAACTGGGGCTAGAAGATGTGAAGCCAACTTTTATGCTTATTCAGTTGGCAGATTAATTGATAAAGAAACCATTTGGTGTAGTGGAGGACGTCATCATCAAAGTGGACAAATTCATTATTTCTGTGGATTTTGTCATACTAAACTTTGAAGAGGAAAGTAATTGCCCACTCATTATTAATAGGCCATTCATGAATATAGGGAGAGCTTTGATTGATGTTTGTAAAGGGAAAATCATCATTTAGATAGGCAATGATCAAGTATAGTTTAATATGAACAAATTATTGAAGAATCTAAAGGAGAGTAGCTCTTATATGAAAATAGACATAGTGGATGAGTGCATCAAAAGGAGGACTTGGGTGTTCAATCACATCAAGAAATCTTAGTGAGAATGGAAGCACCTATGCCATCCTTCATTGTAAAACCACTAACTCTTGAGTTGAAGCCTTTACCTACACATCTTAGGTATAATTTTCTTGGCAAAGATAACATATTACCCATTATCATTTCGAACTAGCAAGATAGGGAACAAGAAAGCAGGGTGGTAGAGATAACTAGGAAAAGGATGAAGGCCATAAGATGGAAAATATTCAATATAAGAGGAATAAGTCTTAATGTGGTTATGCATAGGATTATCCTTAAGGAAGGAAGTAAACTAGTGAAGGAAAGAAAAGAAAGGTTAGACCTTTACATAAAAGAAGTGGTCAAGAAGGAGGTTGTGAAGTTTTTAAACTAGAGTATCATTTACCTAATTTCTTATAGTGAATGGGTCAGCTAGTACAATGTGTATCGACGAAAGAATTTACAATAGTAATTGGGAGTAAAAGTGCTAAGATGATCTCTACTCAAACATTCATATGTTGGAGAGTGTGTATGTATTATAGGAATCTCAATAAGGTGACTAAAAAGGATCACTTCCCTCTTGCATTTGTAGATCCAACGATCTAAAGGGTGGCTAGTTATACGTTTTATTATTTCTTTGATGGTTACTTAGGGCGTAATCAAATTTTATCTTTATGGAAGATCAAGAGAAGACCACTTTCACATGTCCTTATGGAACCTTTACCTATAGATGGATGCCTTTTAGGTTATGTAATGCTCCAATAACTTTTTTTTAGAAATTAAAAGAATGTATGAAGAAGCCAATGGAAATTATAACAGGTTTATAAATACAACCAATCCCTGTATGGATATCTAATAAAGTCAACTCTTATAAAAAAACAATCATCGACAGCTTAAAATAAAAGGAATTCCTTAATTAGTGTCTCAAGTGAATTAATTCTTTCAATTCTTGTAGGATTCCATTCGTAATCTTCTTTTTTATAGCATATTTGTTTTTGAATTTCCTGTTGTTATTCCAACCATAGCCTTTGAATGCTTAATCTCATAGGAATAAAATATAGTTGCGAACTATCATTATTAGTACTCGAATGATCCTTCAGCCATTAAATGGAATCATAGAGTGATCTCCCATTGTAGCTCCATTGGCATGACTTTTTTTTACCTTTTTTCCAAACATTTGACGCATATTCGCATTCAAAAAACAAAATTTCCTTAGTTTCTCCACACTCCTTTTATAAAGAGCACCTATCGTCCATTGCTAAAAAATGCAATCCATTTATAGTGCTTAAGTTATTCTTCATGATCAACCATAGAAGGAATGAGATTTTTGGAGTCAATAACTAATTCTATCCAATATTATACTAGAGGACTTTGGATCCAGGTGTATGAAAAAGTTTTCTAGCTATCTTGCAAGTTATGTTGGCAATTGGTTTTCCTTTCCAATAGAAACTATCAGTATTATGAATATCATATGGATAACCTAGTTCTTGTAAAAGAGCCTAATTATTATCCACAATCAGTTTAGAGACTTTATCATCTAAGTCATACATTATTCTGGTTTTAATACTCCCAACATGATAGATTAGTTGGCTATAAGTTTTCCAGTTGTTATACCAAATTGATGACTTCTCTCCATTCCTAACTTTACAACTAACATCAGCTTTAATTTTGTCCCTTAGAAGTAAGAGCTGGCTAAGGAACGAAGAATAAGATGAAATCCTATGCACCCGCTAAATGCTCCTCCCTTAAGGAAATATCCATATATCCATTTAATCCAAAATGATTATTTTTCTTCCAGGATTCTCCATAATCTTTTCAGAATTAAAGTTGAATTTGTTACCTTAATGTCATTAACTCCCAGACCCCCTGATCTTTAAGAAAACATATTTCAGACCAGTTGAACTTTGTTAATCCTTTAACTCCCTCTAAGTGGCTCTATTGAAAATTCCTGAAGAATCTTTTTGGCATTTTGATAATCTTATTTGAAAGAAAGAAATGAGATCTCCAATAAACATGTAAAGAGGATAGGATAGATTTGATCAATTGCAGTTTCCCTATATGAGAAAGTGCTTTGTTAATCCAAGAAGAAAGTTTATTCTTCACCTTTTCAATCAAAGGATAACATTTAGAATATATCAATTTTCTTTTAGATATAGGGAGCCTAAGATACATAAAGGGAGGATTCTTTTTACACATTCCAGTAATTATTGTAATTTGAAGCTCCAAACTTGACGTAACTTCAGATAGCAGAAAAAAAAAACTATTTTTTACATTCAGCTCTAGGCTTGAATTGCCTTTAAAGAACATAAAGTTTATACAGAGCCTAAATGATCTTTGTAAAATATAAGCAAGTCATCAGCAAAACATAAATTCACCAGGGGAAGCTTTCGACATTTAGAATAATGCCTGAAATTTGGATTCTCACTAACATTATGCTTAATAAGAAGAGAAAGAGCTTCCATACATAATATTTAAAAACATGAGGATAGGGAGTCCCCTTGTTTGATACCCCTAGCTTCTTTAAAGATCTTAGAAGGCATGTCATTTACTAGCAATGAAAAGGAGACACTTGGGACACATTCTTTAACCTAGTTGATGAATTTCCTAGGAAAACCAAAAAATTTCAACAAATGAAACAATTACTCCAAGCTTATGCTATCAAATATTTTTCTAAAATCAACCTTAAAAGAAAAATTTGCTAGAGATCTTCTTCTGGAATAACCCTTAAATAGTTCCTAGACAATAAGAATATTATCACCAATATGTCTATTTTCCATAAAGGCTCTTCGATTATAATTGACAGGAACATTAATAGCCTCTTTCATTCTAATAGTTCCTGGAAAAAAATTCATGAGATGCATAAAAAACCATTCTTCCAATAGTATCCCAGGATTTCTGGTAGAAAAATCCATTCAAACCATCTAGTCTAGGTGCCTTTTGATCATTGAGTAAGAAAATTATGACAATAATTTCTTTATCTTCTATAGATGCAATTAGAATTAAAGCAATGCCATTAGGTTTTTACTTTAAGATGAATCTATTTAACATTATTGAGGATGAGGCAGAAAATTTGGCTAATCCCATCAAATTTGAGAAGAAATTCAAAGCCTTTTGGAGAATGGATTTCTGATCTTGCAACACAAGTTTATTACTTATGGTAGTTACCCAATTTTGTTCCAATTTTTCCTTACCTACATTGCATTGAAAACAAATTTAGTGCCTTCAACTATGCAATTCTTGACCTTATCTTAATAATATTGAAATGATTTTAGATAGCTTGCATATAAGAATTTAGCTAACGTTTCTCTTAGACAATGAGATCAACATTTTTAGGATTAACAGCTAGCAAATTTGTACTTCAGACAATCTATTCTTAGCAACCTCCATTGTTTTCTGTGTGTTGTTCCCTAAAGATTCATATAGCACCTTCAGTTCCTCTTTAATAGCTCTAAGTTGTTGCACATAATGAAATTGATAAGTTCCATAAACTAAATTCATAACCCCTTTTCTACAAGCCTCAAAGAATTTTGGCTGTTGTGCTAAGTAATTGTTAAACACGGAAGGATGGAATTTCATAGTATTAGGAAACAAACTAGTTAGCTTGATAAAAGAGTGATTAGAGAATAAGGGGTCCAAAACATAAGCAAATCTAACAAGGAATTTTTCACATCCAATCAAAGTTCATAAGAGCTCTATCTAATTTTTTTTCCTGATGAACCAATTCAAGTCTTATTTATTATTCCATGTGTAAAAGTGATCTTTTACTTTAATATCAATGGCTTTTGTGAGTTTAACACACTTGAGAAAATCATATGAATAGTTCTTAAGGAAAATTTTCCCTTCAGCTTTAGTATGACACAAAATGGAATTAAAATCACTATATATAGCCTACATCAAGTTGCAAGTATCACTCAAGTTATAGATATTTTTCCATAAAATGTTCCTCTGGAATTCTAAGTTATTAGCATAAATAATATTAAGTAAGATAGATTTGTTTACAAGCTTGAATGAAAGTTTTAAGTGTATAAGTTGATTAGACAATGGTAGCACATCCAAATCCATTAATTCGGAGTTATAAAGAAGGATAATTCTATCAAGGAGACGATAAGAGTGATTGGAAACTAGCTTACAATTATTTCCTAAAAAATCAAGTTTCTTATTATCATTCATTTTTATTTTGGTCTTCAAAAAACAAAGGATTAGTGGTTTTTCTTGACCAACAAAATCATGTAAAGCATGTTGTTTTAAAGCTTTGTTTAAGCCTCTTACATTTCATAATATTATAGTCATCATCAGGACTTACTTTTAGAACTTGATCCCTTGTTCCTCTTGGACTTTCTTTTGTTTGAAACAAATTGGAAATTGTACTTGAAAACCTCTTGTATGTTTGTATTAATAACCACCTAACTTTCATCCTTGTTGTCTAAATAGTCCCCTTTCATAGGCATAATAACGGATAGGATGTTAAAATTCTCCACTGGTCCTTCATTGTTGCCCTCTAAATGAGCTTATAAGAAATCAATCTTTTGAACCATATTTGATTGTACTACCCCCCTCTTATTCTAATTTGAATGAGTGTCTTCTCCCACCAGTTTAGAATTGCCACGAGTGTCTTCTTCCACCTGTTTAGAATTTCCCTTATTGCAAGAAGTGTTAACTATACCAACTTGAATCTCTCTGGTCTTTACTACACTACTTCCCTATAGTTGTCCAATTTCAATAGAAACATTTGTAATAGGGTTATTTTATTATGGGGAAGAATCATGGATAGCAATCATTGATTCCTCCTAACTACTTTTTGAAAATCAATAGAATTTGCATCCCCTTTCTCTAGCATAGGATCAAATAATTGCATCTATTCTTGCACAAATTCCTCAAGAAAACCAATTGTAAATATCCTACCTGTGGGCTTCCAAATTTCCTTGGGAACCATTTTAGGAGGCTTCTAACCATAAGTTACTTTCACTTTATCCTCCACAAGGAACACTTATATATTAATTGGAGTGGATTACGTATTATAAAGGGCTGAAGTAATGGTAAATGTAACTAATGATGGAAAGGTGATGCCAAAATTCATGAAGAGGTTATTTAATAGATTTGAAGTGCCGCAAGCCATAATTAGTGATGAAGGAACACATTTTATAATAAATCTTTTTATTCTCTTCTTAAGAGATATGGATTCTACCATTGTGTTGCCACCTTATACCATCTACAAACAAATGCGTAAGTGGAGATTATTAATCGTGAGTTAAAAACAATATTAGAGAAGATGGTCAACAGTTCAAGAAAATATTAGGCATTTAAACTATATGATACTCTATGGGCTTATCGAGCCGCCTTTAAGACTCCAATTAGTATGACCCCATTTTGGCTTGTTTATGGAAAGGCTTGTCACCTACCCATAGAATTAGAGCATAAGGCATATTGGGCGATAAAAGCCTTAAATTTTTATTGGAAGAAAGTAGGTAAGAAGAGACTTTTATAGTTGAACAAGCTAAATGAACTTCAATTATATGCTTATGAAAATGACAATTTATATAAGGAAAAATTTAAGAAATGGCATGATTCTCATATCAAGAAAAAGGAGTTTAAGGTAGGAGATGTGATGTTATTATTTAACTCACTATTGAAGTTGTTTATAGGAAAGCTCAAGTCACAATGGATTAGGCCTTTAAAAGTAACCCATGTATTCAAGCATAGAGTTTTAGGGTTAGAGAACAATAGAAAGGAAACCCTCAAGGTGAATTGGTATAGATGTAACTCGTTTCTTGTCAGAATATTTTCACAAAAAAGGAAGTAATTTCTTTCCTTTCACTTCATTGAACAAATTTGAATGATGAGTGGTCCAGCTAGTGACCATAAATTAGCATGGAATGTTAGTAAGGTTTTCGTAAATTTTGTATGTAGGCGTGTTATTTTCCTATTTTTGGAGTGATTTTGATTTTTTAATCTTATATTTGGAATGGTGTTACAAGTTAGGGAACAAGTTCTAGGGGATACAGGAGGAAAATAATACAAAACGTGAAAATTTTGCAGTGTGCCAGGTATATCACAATTATGCATATAGTCACAATCGTGCATGGCAAGGGGATGCACTCTCTGTCACGATCAAGATAGACGAGAATTAGGCTACACTATCATGAAACACATGCATGATAGTACAAGCCCCATTTTGCCCTTTTTCTCAAACCTTAACCCTTTAAATACTCTTTTTCTTTTCTTTTACGTCTTATATTCTCTCGCTAAGCAGCAACCCACCTATATCGCTCCTTCCTTACTCTTAAATCTCTCTTCACTTTCACTTAGTTTTTAATCTTTCGTTTTATCTTTCTTCCAGATTATCATTATTATCATACAAATCTAGTGATTCCCACTCAAAATCACATCTTTTGAGTGGGTTTTGCAAGATTTTATGCACACTTTCTTTCTCCTAAGCACCTATTACTATATAAATTTACGTGTCAAATTATTTTTACTAGTAAAAAAAGATTTATTTATCCTTTAGCGCATAGTTCATAAAGTTCAAGTTTGTACATCCACCTATATTTTCTTAACACTGGTTTTATCGCTTAATAAGAAAAGTAGATATATAGGTATAGGGGTTCTTTGTAACTGCTCTCGCTCACTTTCATGGTGTTATTGTTGATGCATTATCACCTATTTTTCTTAAGTATTTAAACCACACACATTTGCTGCTAGTGGAGATCTTAGAGTACCATGGTATAGAACTTTAAGATATTGGCTAAATCAAAAGTCAAACAGAGGATAATATAGGATAGGTGAGTTTAAGTTCCACATAAGCACACCAACAGATTCTCTTCAAATGATGATTCCAAGGAGGAGGAGGAAGGCTGAAATATGGTGTTTGACAAAATGAAAGAAAATAACAAGTGCCTAAAATGTTGTCTAGACACCATGTAGACACATCTAAAGGAGGTCATGTGCCATCAACGATATCAAAAAAAGAAATTGCTCAAATTTTTGCTATCCAAGTTCCATCTTCAACACCATCACTACCTAAATCTCCATAAATATTCTTACTCTTACATTTTATTTATTATTATTTCTCTTTATTTTTATTATATTTGTATCCATATTAAGGACAATGTGTTGTTTAAATGGGGGAACATATATGCACTTGAATTGTTTAAGTAAGGGCACGTCTATACACTTGAATATCATTTATGTGTTAAATTTGCATTTGCATTATGTTAGTTCGATTAAGATGACATTGTGTGAATATTTGATTGCATGATGGGTACATTGTGTGAATGTGTCAATGGCATGAGTTTAATGAAATTAGCTTACTTTTGAACATGGTCATTTAAATTATAAACGCATATTAACTTATAAAATTTGTGTTTTAAGTGTCTTTGCGATGAATATGCATGTTAATTATGATATGACACCTATTCTTTCATTTTATGGCACTTATTTGGATACATTTATAGTTACATTCATTTAAATTGGTAGGCATCATTAATAAACTTTCATGAGGGTTTTTGACTAAGAAGAAATGAGGTAAGCTAAAAAGGTGATAAATTTTTTTAATAAAATTATATTTTGTTGGCCCTTTTTAAGAAAATTAGGTTAAAAATAGAACTGGTAGTTAGTTGAGAGTTGTGATATAACTGAGTAACTAGGGGCATTTATAACAAAATATTTTTCTTCAAATTAAAAGGCTGTAATGACACTCCAACCAAGCTAAATAAAAAACATAACCTAGCTTAGTAACCAAGGGATATTCATGACAAGGTGTTTGCCTTCATGTTAAATGACTAGGTTATCGTTAAAGAAAATATAAAAAGATGGTGCTTAAAATAAAATAAAACCTACTAACCTTTTAAAAATAGCAAGAATTTTCATGAATGTTTACTTAATGATAATTTTCCTTTTTAATTGATCAGTAATAATAAGTGTAAGCTTATAAGTGTCACAAGTGTATGAATAGGGTGTTAATGTTTTGATTGATACGTACGTTTAAAGAAAAAAACTTAGACATAAAAGGAATAAGTTAGTATGTTGGCATTTTTTTGTGGTTAATGTTTGAGGTTAAGTTAATTGCATAAGATTTGATGTTATTGTACAATTAATGCATTATTACATGATTGCATGTTCATATGTTTACTTGTTTTGTTTATATATGGTTTTAGTTTTACATGAGGACAAGCAAAGATTTAAGTATGAGGATGTTGATAGGAGTATATTAAAGTGTGCTTTCTTAAAGTTTGGGTGCATTTTTAATTTTTTTCTTAAATGATAATCATTTGTTTAGGACTTAGAATTGTGTTCTTATTAGTTTTTTATGCTTTTTAATTGTTTAATTATTTTAGACAAGGATTTGATATTAATTTTTGGTTGCAAAGGGGTGTTTAATGTGTTTATTAGTATGTGGAAATAAGAAAATTGAAGAAAATATGAAGAACTTGAAGAATGGAAGAAATCACAATTGTGCACAATTGCACTGTTGTACATGATGAGGTAGTTGCATGGATGCACTCTCTGTGACAATCGTGATTCCATAGATGAATGTAACAGAGAGTACAGACAAGATAAGCTGATAGATATATATATATATATATATGATCATGTTTATAAAACCATTTTTGATATACCTTTCTTGATATTTTATACTTTTATTGTACATTTAGTACTTAATTCAGCCCAAGGGCATTTACATATTATAATTGCCTTCATGGACTAAAAGGAGAAGAATTCAGATGAAAACACAATATAAAACGAATTCTTGAAGCAATTAAGGGATGCAAAGTGGTGTATGTGGCCATGTTCATCCCTTTGGCCTTACATAATTGCGAATTCTGGAGATTTTGCAGTACATGTAGTTTAGCACTTGCTTGTGCATTAGGCTGTGAATATCTTTAAAATCCTAAAAATTACTACAAAAGACATTAGCAGAGGCAGATGAGGGAAAGAGACTTTCATAGACCTACAGAGGTGATTCAAGACCCAAAGATCGTTCAGAAGGGCTAATATTGATCTTGAGATATGGAAAATATGAAGAAATCATTAAAAAATCCAATAAAATATATCATCAAACCTCTACCTCACAAGAACTTTCGATGGGAGATAAAGGGAGATATATAATTATGAACTCTTTGTTTTCTATTCATTTTTCTTTCTATTTATATTTGATTTCATTTTCTATTATGTGTAACTAAACATCATTAGTTTCTAGGTGAGATGAACCCTAGTTTATGATATAACATGTTTTTAATTCTTTTATTTAATGCAATTATTTTGATTGATCTATTGTGACTCAATTATGTGTTTAATATATGTTCTAATTGATCTAGAATATTAGTTCATAATCTGATTTCGTAACATAAAGATTAAGAAATCTTGTGCATGAATAAATCTATTGTAATTGAAAAGAGTTGATTGCAAACCTACAGATAGGTTGATATAAATCCTTTAGATTATGGTTAAAACCTAATAATGAAAGTCACGAATCAGTAAAGAAATCTTAGTACCTTTAACCTGAATAATATAGATTGATATTTCTAATATTAGTTGTTAGTTTTCTCATGTGAGTTGTTAGTATACAATAGGAATTTCCATGGTCTAATAGTCGATCAAACAATTGCATAATAGAAGGTTAATTGTTTAAGAGTTTTAGGGGGATTCATAATGTAGACACTAATTCTTGATATTTATTATTTCTATGTGATTTCTTTATTCGTTGCTCAATATTTTTCCTATTTATTTTAATTTTTAAAGTTTTATTTTCTTTATTAAAACTAAAACCAAATTCGTAGACTAGATAATAGGATAATGGTAATTACTAATATTCATTGTCTTCATGGGATTCGAATCGTACTTGTCTGTGCTAGCTACAGCTATGTTGTGCACTTGCGGATAAATTAATATTGGTATAGAAATAAACCAATCAAGTTTTTGACACCTTTTCTAGTTACATTGATATTAGGAACACCTAGATACTATTACTCTAGTCATTTTGTGTATTTATTTTTATTATATATCATTGCATTTCTAGCCTATTAATTCGATTATCTTTTGAACTTCTCTACATTAATAGTGTGTCTATGGTTTGTTTTAGGAATTGAGATTTAACTTCATCACCATAACTTACATTGGAAGGATGGAGCAGTTAATACTCTTATGGGAGCTACAATGTGTCTTCGCAATACATAACATCACCATATAGGAAAGAGAGGTTTCCTTACAAATTTTTAGAGGCTTAAATAACATCCATCCAGTATTGTGACATTTATGGGAGTAACCATTACAATCATGAATGTCGAGCACTAACCTATATGTGGGAGCAATTGAGCATATACAATTAACCTTAGGGTGCATCATATGAGAATAGTTACAATTCAGAATGGAGGAACACTTACGCTTATAGATGGAATGATTATGCTTCAGCTGAATATGTAGTACCAAGCACCTCAAATTAAGAAGTCAACTCTAGAAGATATGATGGCAAATTTTATTCAAGAATTAATCATGAGGCATTAGGAAATAAAGGCTCGTATACAAAATATGTTGAATTGTATCAACCAGTTGGCAAAGATAATATCTAATGAGATGCAGGAGAGTTTGCCTATTCTTACTACAACAAATCCTAAAGAATTTGGAATAACATTCACCTGTATTATTGGAAACAAGCTCTCAAAAATAATAAGAAGAAAGCATTACAAATAAAATAATGGAATGCCTTGCTAAACTTAAAGCTAGTCGACGCAAATTTAAAGAAAGAGTTTCTTCACCTGAATATCTTGAGCTTAACATAGAATATTATTTAAGCTTGTTAATGTCGTAGAGTGAAGAAAACACGAAGTTTGACTTCATGGATGAAGTGGCATTCTAAAAAGATGAGAAGGTAACTATTGTTGTTATAGAGTAGGACAAAGACATGACAGAGGCAACAAACTTAGAAGAAGAGGAAGTCTCCTTCCAAGAAGAGGAAGTAGAGGAGTGGCAAACAATAATTGAAAAAGAAGACAAGCCAGAAACCTTTTTCCAAGAAGAGAAAGAAAAAGAATGGACAAAGGTAGTGAACGAAGAAATGGTGGAGGAACCCAATAAGGAAACTACTGATGAATCATTGGTAGCCACCTTAAGTACGGAAGGTTCTTACTTCGTCCTCAAGAAGTTTCATTTTCCCTTATTTTATTAACAATTTGTCATTGAAAAGAGCATTAATGAAATCACTAGGATTTGTTAATTTGATAAATCATGCTCTTATTATTATCTTGTAATAGGTGGCTAACTTATAGGCTACTAAACTGTTATGTGAAGAAACTGGCGGAAGCAAGCCATTAATTAAAGATCCAAAATGATGGTAACGTGCAATTTCTATAGAGCTAACAATGTTAAACAAGCCCTACCTGGGAGGCAACCCATGAATTAAGATTATTTATTTTAAATTTCATGTTATTTTTATTTTCATATTTCACATTTCACATTTCATATTTCACATTTCACATTTCATATTTTGTATTTATTTTATTTTATTTTATATTTTTTATTTTATCCCTTTTTCTTTCTATTTTGCAAGAATGTTAGTCTAATATTAGAAGGATCAGAATCACAAAATCATCTTACTCACGAAAGTACCACTAAATCTTCTCACATATAATATATACTTATATTGTATACATTGGAGACAATGTACAACTTTAAGTATAGGGGAGGAGTTAATGAATCTTTTGTGATTTCTTTAAGTTTATTATAATCTTGGTTGCAAAATTTTATGATATCTTGACTTAATTGAAATTTATCCATGAATACTTTGTTTCATTGTTGAATATTGATTTGAATTAGTATGCAATAAGATGATAGTTAGAATAAAATTGTTTTTATAAGTCATATTTTTAGTATTCATTGATATAATCAAATTGAATGCAAATTGAATATTATTTACATATATATACTGATTTTTTGTGAGCTTTTGAGCCTAAAAGCAAATTTTCAAAAAATTTTAAGTTTTTTTCTTTTTTCATGTATGTTATCGTGCATAGTTGAACCATTCTAGAACTTGCTTTTACTATACATATTGAGACCATATTTGTTAAACTAGAATCATTGAAGTGATAAAGGCATTTAGATTCAACAATTTGTTTTAACCCATTTCTTTGATAATTATGTTGCCTTAAATTTTTCATTAGGAATAACCAAGTTGAGTATTAGCCTTTTTCAAATATTTAAACCCAATTATTAACCTTTATCATATTTTTCATTATAGTCTTTTCATTGTTTTGAATCCCAAAGGTTATTTATTTTATTTGTTTG
>JAOQMP010000007.1:12246488-12263312 GCA_027563575.1 Erythroxylum pedicellare
TTATAGTCTTTTCATTGTTTTGAATCCCAAAGGTTATTTATTTTATTTGTTTGTTTGAAACTTGAAAATCTTGAAAGGTCCATTATTTCTTTAATTGTGGTAATAAATACTTAAATTTGCTTTGAAAAAAAGAGCTTAGCAAAAGGAAAGAAGAAAAGTATAGGGTACCAATGGAGTTGGAATAAGAGGACCAGTGTACATTTGTAAACAAGTCTCATTAGTAAATTTACTTCAGTTCAACCCTTTTTGTTATCCCAATCATTTCGTACCTAAACCCTATTACAACCTATGTTAAGAACTTTTGATTTTTGTTTCTAGTTTATAATAAGTGGTGGAGATGTGATAATATTGAAAGTATATGATAAGAGTACTACTACAAATTAATTAGGGAGTTTTGATACTTTTCACCCTAAACACTTGAGTGCATTGAGTAAAATCTTGGTAAGGGTATAAAGGTTGATGTTTTTTTTTTCAATGGGAGTATTAATGTGATTACTATTAATATTTGACCTAGGAAGTTAATTTTAGGATAACTTGACTCTAATTGTACGTTAATTTGATTCAATATGACATGATAATTTATAGTATGAATGGACAGGTTAAGATTAATGATGGATAAAATGTTGTAAAATTTATAATTTTGATCATGGTTTGCTCAAGGACTAGCAAAAGCTTAAGTATGAGGATGTTTGATAGATGCATATTTGATCATATTTATACACCCATATTTGATTCATTTTGCTTGATATTTCATGGACTAAAAGGAGAAGAATTCGAATAAAAACGTGACATAAAATGAAGTTTTAAAGCAATTAAGGGATACATGGCTATGTATATGGCCATGTACATATCTTATGCTATGCAAAATCACAAATTTTGGGGATTTTAGAGTATATACGATCTAGTACAAGCCCCTGCATTAGATCATGTATCTCCCAGAAACCCTAAAAATTACTATAAAATGGGGGAAAGAGACTTTCAAAGACATACAAAGGTGATTCAAGATGTAAAGATTGTTTAGAAGAAGCGATATTGATCCAAAGACGAGGTAGACTTGAAATCGTCAATAGATCTAATAAAATGCATCATCAAACCTCTACCTCGTAAGAACATTTTATAGGAGATAAAAGGAGATTTAGAATTATAAACTCTTTGTTTTCTATTCCTTTTTCTTTATGTTTATGTTTGATTTCATTTTCTATTATATGTAACTAAACATCTTTAGTGTCTAGGTGAAATGAACCCTAGTTTGTGCTATAACATGCTTTGATTCTTTTATCTAATACAATTGTTTAGATTAATCTATTGTGATTCAAACATGTGTTTCATCTATGTTCTAATAGATCTGAAATATCAGTACATAAGATTTCATAACATAGAGATTAAGAAATCTTATGTATGAATACATCTACCATAATTGAAAGGATTTGATTATAAACCTAAAGATAGGTTGACATAAATCCTCTAGATTAGGTTTAAATTTAATAACAGAATTCATAAATCAGTAAAGTAATTTTAGTACCTTTAACCTGAATAATGTCGGTTGATAATTCTAATAATAGTTATTATTATTCTCAAGTGAGTTATCAGCATACGATAGAAATTGCCATGGTCTAATAGTCAATCAAACAATTGTATAATAGAACGTCAAATTTTTAAGGGTTTAAAGGGATTCAACTTGGACATTAATTCTTGATATTGATTATTTCTAAATGATTTCTTTATTCTTTGCTCAAAATTCTTTCCTATTGATTTTAATTGTTTAAGTTTTATTTTTAATTAAAAACTAAAATCAAATTCGTATACTAAATAATAGGATAATGGTAATCACTAGTATTTATTATCTTTGTGGGATTAGACTCGTACTTGTCTATACTAGCTACAACTACATCGTGGACTTGCAAATAAATTAATATTGGTATAAAAATGAACCAATCATAGGCATGATTGTGATGGAGGGTTTTCTAACACGTAAAATTTTTATATTCTTGACATTTCGAGGAAATTTTTAGGACCAAATTAAGTGGATAAACCCTAGAAAGAACCTTAGAAGACTTAAGAAGTATTTAAGGCAAAGAAAAATAGCAAAAAGGAGGTTGCACATCATAATTAAGAGATCAAAGTGGAGGCATCAAGGGTAACTCTAGATTTCTCAGATTTCCAGATCAAGACATAAATTAGTTTTTCTTTCTTTTCTCTTCATATATTTCATTGTCTTGGATGTTGATTTGGATTAATAGGATGTTGAACATGATTATGGATTTCTAAATCCATATTAAGGATTGTTTTTGATATATTTTGTTAAACCTTATTCTTGTTGAATTCAACGGATATATCAGTGCTTTGTGATATTAGCGATTGTTTTTGATCTATTTTGTTAAACCTTATTCTTTTCGAATTTAATAGATATATCAATGCATTCTAATATTTGCTATGCTTATACTTGATAATAAAATGGGAGATTGAATCAAGTCACATGTGTTAAGGTGTGCAACATGAGTTGTTAACTTAATAGACCGACAAATATCAGATTAATAAACAACTGAAGAGAGATCTTAATTGTGAATTAATTATTCTTAGGATTGCTTCAATCTAATTGAATAATTAAGAGTAGTTTAGTGAATCAAAAGGTTGCAATTCTATTATTATCGATTCTAATTGGGATTACTTGATTAGATCTCGAAAGAGCGTAATCAAAACCTTAGAATATATAGAATCAAGTATAATTAAATCAACAAGATAAAGAGAATACAAAGTAAGGATAAAATAATTCCTAAGTTTTCATCATTGATTAATTTTATTCTTATTGCTAGTTTCAATCATCAATTGTTTAATGCTATTAATTTATTTTAATTTCTGTTATTTTTTTGAATTCATTTCATTCATTCTTTGATTACCTTGGACAAAGCAAATTGTTAAGTGAGTAATTAATCCTCGTGAAAATTTGTAGACCCATGCTTATATTTGTTATCCTATTTTTTGTTTGGTTATAAAGTTAGTAGACAAATTGATTTGATGATCGGATTCGATTCTTTTAATTAACAAGCCTAAGCCTTTCTTTGATATCATAATTATGTGCAAGTGAAATTAAATTAACATCTTTAACGATTACTTCAAAAAAAAATCTTTAACGATCTAATTTAAAATTAATGAGAGATAAAAAAGAATTAAGTTATCTTTTTATAATCTCAGGTTTTATAAAAGGTGGTATTCCTTATACTTTTATTGTTTATGTATGAATTCATTTAAAATGTGTAAAATGTTGTTAAATAATCCTGGAATTTGTACAAGAGCTTCTACTAAATTACAGAAGTTTGCCGCATGTTACTAATAATTGTAGAACTCAGCGGTAGAAAAGAAAAAGTTCCCGAAGACCCTCGACGCTTACTTGGCTCAACTTGACCTGACTTTGAAGACCGTATCACGTGCAAAGCTTTCGCTGCAGTATGCAAGAATATTTACTGCCAATTTATGTAATCATTGCCCTCTAATAATTTTTAATTTTTAATTTTTCTCTGGCCAACCATTTCAGATAAAACTTGAGCGATTCGTACCTCTGTCCGTCTCCCACTCCTTAGAACTGACTTGCAAGGTCGCCAATTTACATCAATGACCTTGGTTGCTATTGAAGATGGCTCAGTAACCAATTAATACTGATCACTGACAAGCAAAGCTAGTCAAGGAAGCATAATTATTGACTAGAACAAATAATGGAAATAGCCAAAGTGTAGAAAGGATAGCGTAAGCTCCGAGAGCAAAGCCAAACAAGTAGATTTTTGCCATTTGTTTAGGGGTTTTGTATTAATACTAATAGTCTTGAAAGATGAAGAAAGAGTAAGCGAGTACTACAACCCACACTCAGTTTTGAACTTTTAACAAGGAAGCCAATTTTTTAGTTGGAAGGCTTAAATAAAAGTCATTCTGTGTTCTCTTTGTAAATGGAAAGATGCTGTGCTCCTTTTGCTCTGCGAAATCTGCCAACCACGTACACCCTCTCGCTCTCTCTCCCCTTCTGTGGGTGGCTCTGAATCTTATGCAGAGATAAAAAGATCACGTAATAGCATCAATAAGCGAAGTTTGTTTGTGCCTGTGTTGGGGACCTTGAGAGGGACGAATGAGTCTGTTATTAGACCTTACAACAGCGGCACTGAAAAACATGGCGCTTTACCTTCGTATTTATACCACTACATCGTACCTTTCTCCCTTTCTCCCTCATCTCTTCCGTTCCTATCTAATGGCATTTGAAAGTCTAGGTCATAAATTTCGTCAGTATTCTTCTTTAATGCTGGCGAGAGAGGTCACGGTCACCTTCATTTTCCCTGACCTCGGTTTTCCCAACATATCCACATAGTCCAAACACAAAATCCAAAACTGCCAACGTTTAGAGAAAGAAAGACGCGAGTGTTTCTGTACGTATTCAATGAAATAGTCTCAGTGCAGGAAAACCTAATGATTCCCACCCTTTATTGAGACGATTAATTGTAAAGAAATAAGATTTCTACAAGGTCGTCGTTACAATAAAATTCATGGAAATTTATATTGCTAAGGTAACAAAGTTATGATTCTGATAGCTTCCTAAAAATATATACTGCGTAAACACAGTAGTCTGAAGAACACAGCTTAGAACCCATCTAAACCAACTTGAGCTAACCACAATTCTTAACAAACAATCGAAGATATAGAAAAGAAGCTGTCATATTGGAACAGTGGGAGCTAGGGAATGGCGTTAAAACTTGGACATATTTGCTAGATCATTTCCATTATCGTTGTCTCCTTCACCTTCCGTAACAGCTGACGACAGGTAACTCAACACTAGAGAGTTTTCTTCAGGAGGTGTTCTTGCTTGGAATTGTTGTTTGCAAGCGTGGCAGGTGATTTCCATAATAGTAGAGTGTATTCGTTTTATCGCATGTTCCTTGAGAACTTGTGCCTTTTCCAACTCAACTTGAGCTTGTTGCCTAATCCTCTTGGCATTGGCAAATTCTTGTTCAGCCAATTCAATCTGCCTTTTTGCTTGCTGTCTTGCCTCTTCAGCATAAACTTTCTCTTCCTTGGCCAATGTTAACTGTTCTCGTGGTTGCTTGATAATCCTTGGTTCGGCCAAGTCTTTCTCACTTTTATAGTCACTCTCCCTTGGGGAGATTTTTCCTGCAGCTTCTTGGTTTGTAGAAATTATGTTCGAATCACGTCCGTCGCTGAAGTCGATCGACGACCACCCAATTGAGAGATGTAGCTGAGCTTGATGCTCACCATCTCTCTTGGTCGCATATGAGGCCTGAAGAGGTTTTGAGGTGGTTGAGAGTTGAAGGTCCAAATTGTACGGTGCAGTTCTTGAGGAGTTTTTGTTATCAGGAGCGGGTGTAGTATATGTCAAGAACATGGCATCAGCATTTGGTCTTGAAATTATGAGAGGAGGCCATGGATTGTTGCTGATATTGGTTTCACTTGAAGGGCTTGGACTTGAAGCCGTTCTCGATAAGCATGCAGGCAGGAGCAAATGTGACTCAGATCGGAGACGCCCCATATTGCAAGCGTCTTGGTGTTCGATGAAGCTCTCAACTCTACAGAAAAGCCAAAGTATATATTGAATACAAGAAAACTTTTGAATCAGATGTCGCGCGCAACTAAGTAGCATGAAGCAAGAAGATTAACGTAAGGGTTGATCTTGGTGGACTCTTTATGGATTAGAAAAAAAAGTGAAGCATTTAAATTTCAGATTAACAAAAGCTTTGTAATCCAGTTGGATTGAGTAGAAACAGATGGGCTATATAATAATGAAACTATCGAGTATCTACAGGAAGAAAAAAATAAAAGAAAGAAGGTGTTTTGGGTTTGAGAAACTAAAAATATATGAAACGAACAACGGAAACAAATTTTGGGAATGTCAATAAACAGTTCTCTTAAACCTCCATTGGTCCAATGCTAGAAACTATTTTACTCTTCTTCTAACTTTTTGTAACACGAGTTATAGGGAGGGAATCAAGAACAAGGGGGCAAAAAAAGGCTTTAAGTTATGAAAACATATATAACCTTTCGGAATGAAACGAAATGTGAAAATAAGATGAAAATTTGTTGCAAGTGCATCACAACCTAAGACAGCCACTTAGAGTTCAATATAGATAGATCTGTATATCTACGAGCAAAAGGGTGATCGATGGATAAAATTTAAGAAGGTAGAAAAGAAAGGAGGGAGTTTAATAGGACAGAGTGAAGAAGAACCTTGAGAAAACACGGCCACAATCGCAGGAATGGCCCCTAGTACCACAGGTTTTGAGATGAGCTTTATAATCGGATTGAACAGCATAGCCTTTAGAGCATTTCTCGCAGACCCATTGTTTGTGATTGCTGTGTTTCCTTCTGAAGTGCTTCTTTATCCCCACAAGATCGCCGAGAGCGTGACAAGGGTCATGATGCAAGCAAGTAGGCTCTGGGCACACGAACACACGCTTCCTCACCACAGGAGTCTCTCGCTTCAGTAGCTTCCATGGAACTTTGTGCCGTCGCCGGTGCATCTGCAAGTTCTGATCTCTCTGAAACCCTTGGTTGCAGATCTCACACACGTACTGATCTGATTCCAGCAGGGTTTTCGGTGATAGAGACACAACTTCCGCATCTGGATCTGCCATAAAACAATTACACCAACAGAAACATGATTATATAGGGCTAGCTAAAGGTAATTTATGTAAGTAGTCACGTAAACGCATACCTGGAGTACCTGCGGGCCTTCTCGTCCTCTTATTCTTGTTGTTACTCCCATTCGCTAACCAAGAAAATAGCTCAGAAGAAGAAGGAGCTGAAGAAGAGTTATTGGCTAACATGGGTTTTGATACTATGGCTTTAGCTCGCTTGATTATATACTCTCCTCTATATATTAGTCTACAATGGGGGAAAAAGAAAAAAAAAACCGCCTATAGTATGCAACTGGCTCTACGCTTTACTTGTAATTTGCCGTTTTCTCTCTTTCTTTCACAATCTGGGAAGTTGAAACTAGCTGGGGTCGTGTCTTGGAAAAGATAGGTAGGGGAAAAGCTGGGTATAGAAGACAGGATGATGAAATAGAGAAGAAAAAGGTCTTCTCTTTTCTCTTCTTTGGACTATATCAGCTTTCTTTAGGCTTTAAAAAGATAAGCTTTATCTATCGGCAGCTTTATCTTTCTTGTAAGTCTCTTCTCTTCTTCTTCTTCAAGTATTTATTTGTGGACTCAACTTTAAAAACTTCTTCAAAAGTAGGGCAGAGAGCAGAGAGAGAGACCACACAGAACCAATCACTTCGATCGAAACTTGATACGGCGATCAGCAAATATAGGCCAGATAAGAAAAAACATATCTACGTAGAAACAAAATACTCGTAATTTAACTGTCTCCGTAAAAACCAAAAAGAAAAATAAAATATAGAACAAGGTTTTGCATGCATAACCACAAGCCATGTGCCTAAACATACGTAGCCCCTCCTTTTTACACCCATTAGCTAGTTCTACATATTAATTGACCTCTTTTTCCTTTTTAACCGATAATCTGATGTGGATTAATATAATTGTTTTTATAGGTGACTTTGTCTCGTGTCAAGATTTGAATAAGAAGTTTATGTATCAGGGGAAAGTTTTATATATAGTACCTTTAGCCAGTAAAATATTGAAATATTGCCAGCGTTTTTCATAATTAACTAATATTCACTTACCTTTTCGCAAAAAAAAACTAATGTTATTAACCTAAAAGGATTACTATAATTAAAACAATGCTGAGGATAAGTCATCCTTTTACTAACAAGAATTTGTCAACATATCTATCTCACCAACTCACTAGCCTACACATGTTAAATTCTTCATTAGTCTACCTAAAATAATGAGTAGTATTAATATGAATATTAGTATTTGTAGCATTATTCTAGCTTTTAACATAGTAGATAAAATGTGGAAAGATAGGAATCTGCATGCACTTAAAATTTTCAAATACCTTCGTGCTAGGTAAATATTCATACAATCATACATGTAAGACGTGAGAGATTCTCCTACTTCTCTCTTAGATATGCTTGGTTCATCTTGCTTGCATGTTTGATCCCAACACTCTTTCTTTCCGATCTCTGTTACTCATGTCCTCCCTTTTCTCCATCCTTATGGATTGTCTTCAGTATTTTTCTTCCATCCTCACGACCGGTCTTTGACTCCCCAATGGCATTCTTGTATTTTCCTTTTGAAATTCCTCTTCCTACTAGCGCCACCTTACCGTTTTTCTAAACTTGTTTATGTCAGACTGCCTTTCAGCAAAACACCCCTTCCTTATTTAGCAATTGTCTACCAATCCTATCCTGTGGCCCTCTGATTTTCCACCATTGCCCCTTCCCACCACACCATCTTTGTCTTTACCTCCTAAGAAATCTTCCTTGCAACCATCTTTATCTTTACCTTTGACACAACCTTCCCAAAACCATCATTCTTCATCCTCTGAGCAACCTCCCTTGAAAGTATGGAAGCAAGTGGTACCATCCTCGACCCTCACTTTTACTCCACCTCAAGAGTTTGACGGTAAGCTTGTGGTGTGTCTTGACATTTTGACTCTCCAATAAGGAGCTGAAAGTTGGTGGAATGAACACTTGTCGGGTTTTGCTTTGATCATAGGCCAACCTTCCCTCTGATACAACACTAGGCCACAAAAACATGGAAAGTAAAAGGTTTATCTGATGTTACTCATCAAGTATAAACCCATACTTTTCCTTTTTTAATCTGCATCTGATGTTCAGAAAATCCTTGAAGATGGTCCATGGAATTTTAAAAACTAGCCCATCCTTTTACAAGTTTGGCAACCTAGCTTACGGTTTGAAACTATCATAATTCAAAATGTCCCTCTCTGGATTTTCATAATGTTCCTTTGGACTATTAGCTCATTAACTAGTTATGTTGGTAAAACTTTATGTATGGATGAACACACTGCTATGAAAAGAAGATTTGGTTACTTCGGATTTGTGTAAGCATTGAACTCTCTAAGGAGCTACCAAATGAGATTCCTATAATGAGGTTGGGAGAAGACAATAACCTATGGTAGGACACCATTGTCGTCTCTTATCAATGGAGACCACATTTCAAATTGCATGGGAAAGTATGGAAAGCCACGAGGAAGAAATTTAATACTGGTAATTATCAAAAGCTGATGGGTATTGAAGAACCTGAACAACAACTGACTATTACTCCCAGGGCCGTCATATTTGCTGATGCTCTAGTGGAGTAGGTGATCCTTGATATGATGAAAAATACCAAGCAAAACATCCACCTTGAATCGACCTCCATTCACAGTATAGTTCTCTTAAAAGTTAGTCAATAAATATCTTCTAATGCTAGAAACCAAAACACAACAACAGACTGCACCACTTAACATTTTCCAAACAACTGTGATATCCAGGAGCTTGGCATTAGGGAAGCACCACAAGCTTTAAACAACACACTTGATGATCTTTCTAGTACTTCTAGTGATATCCCAACATCCCCCAACAAATATGAAACACCTACGCCCACTCCTATTGTCAATACTCAAGCAGAGGATCTTAGCACTAAAGAAGTAATGAAGGGATAGACCTTTCAAACTGTGGAGAGAAGACGATTGAAAAGGAGCAAAAGTAAAAGCTCCACAGGTTCATCCTCTTAATGTCAATCATAACATGGAATGTGTGCAGAATAAACAACCCCTCTAAGCTTTTGCCTTTAAGGGACTTTGTTTTTCATGAAAAACCTTTGTTAATTGCTCTTCTTGAAACCAAAATTAAATCATGCTTTTAGTAAAATCATCCTTTGTTATAGAAAGGATGAACTCAAGGTAGAATTGTTGGATTCAAACGAACAAGCTATGCATCTCCATCTCACTTTTTTTACAAGAGAATGTTGATATAAACATCTCCTTTATCTATGCAAGTAACTACTCATTTCAGAGAAGGAGTCTTTGGAGCAATCTCAGAACATTCAGTAACTATATTGCTAAACCATGGTTGATTTGTGGTGATTTTAATTCCACCGTCTTCGCTTCAAAAGCTCAAGGCCATTGTAATCTCAAGAACCATTCAGATGATCTCAAAGATTGTGCTCATGATATAGGCGTAATTGATCTGAAATTGATTGGTAATACCTTTACTTGGTCAAACAAATAGACCTCATCTTGACATATAAGGAAAAAACCTGATCGTGGAATGGTGTATGACACTTAGTTGAATGTATTTCCAAGTAGTTTTTCCAATTTCAAAGAACCATTATTTTTGGATCATTCTACCATTATAGTCGATAGCTTGTTTCAAAAAATTCTTCCTCATTTTCCCTTCAGATTTAACAATTATCTTATGCATGATCTGGGCTTTCCTGAGGCTTGTAGGAAAGGCGTTGAATTCCATTGTGTTGGTTTTAAACAATTTTGTTGTGTCCAAAAGTTGAAATGTATCAAGCATGAGCTTAAACTCTTCAAGTCTGTACAAGGCTCCACTATATTTGCTATCCACTCAAGAAGATCAGATCTAGAAGCTATTCAATCAACATTTACCTTCAACCTTATTAATCAAAACCTTATGGATAAGGAAAAGCTTCCAATTATCAATAATTTACAACCCATAGGCAACCACCATTCTTTGCTTCAACAAAGAGCAAAAGTAAACTGGCTTAAATTTGGTGGTCAATGTACTAGTTTTTTTAATTTAAATCTATCCTAACAAGTAGAAATTTCAACAAAATGCACTCTATCAAATCCACAACAGTTTCACTATTCTTAAATTCTTAAGACATTCAAGTAGAAGCTACAAGTTACTTTACTTATGTTCTTGGTTCACCTAGCCATTCAACTGTCTCCCTCTCTGAGCTTTGTTCACTTAATTTGAATCAAGTTTCTCCTCTTGATTGAGACCTTCTAATTCATCTTGTTGAAGACAATGAAATTGAAAGAGTAGTCTTTGGTATTAATGGTTCGAAGACACTCGAGCCTGATGGATTTAATGGCCACTTCTTTTAAAATTAATGGCATATCATAGGTGATTTTGTGATGCAGGTAGTTTGGGAATTCTTCATGAATAGGATACTTCTTAAGGAAATCAATAGAACTTTTTTCTACTTTATCCCTAAAGGTCTTAACCCTTCAACATTTGGAGACTTTTGACTTATAGTATGCACTAATTTTCTATATAAGATCAATTCTAAGATACCAGCTACAAGATTGAAAAGGGTTTTTATCTCCGTTGATCAGTGAGAACCAAAGAGCATACATGAAGGATCACAATATTGGCAATAATATTCTTATTATCCAAGAACTTCTCAAAGGCTACTCTTAATCCAATTATGCTCCCAACTGCACAATGAAAATTGATTTTCATAAAGCCTTTTACAACATTAGTTGGGAATTCATATGGATCATGCTACAATCCTTCAGTTTTCTAAGTATCTTCATCAATTGGTTAAAGTAATGTATTACCTTTACTTCCTTAGTTATGTTTATAAAGAGTAGCCCTACAAAAATTTTTAATGTAGGGGTCTTTGATAGGGGGATCTTGTTTCCCTTTATATCTTCTTTCTATGCATGGAATTCTTACCTCCATCATTAAACAGGAAGTGCAGCTTAACCTAAACTTTAAATATCACTCCAAATGTAAGAAGATTGTTTTACTTAACCTTGGGTTTGCTAATAATCTCCTTCTTTTTATAGAGCTAATATGAGTTCTATCAACACTCTCATGAAGGCATTGGACTTTTTAAAAGATATTCCGAGTTGCACATCAATCTTAGTAAGAGTCGATTAATTTTTTTCAAAGCTGCCTCAGATTTCTAACCTTTTGTTGCATAAGCTATTGGTATGAACTCCATCAGCCCTCCAATTATGTATCTGGGACTACCAGTGACTACTAAACGTCTTAATTATCAGGAAAGCTTACACCTTATTGAACGTATTCAGAGAAGAATCACTTCATGGGTAAATAAAAAGCTATCCTACTCTAGTAAACTATAACTCTTTCAATTTGTGCTAAATTCTTTGCATATATATTGGAGTTCCCATATTTTTCTTTCTTAAAGTATTGTTAAGAATATTGAAAGATTGCTCGATAATTTCTTATGGTCCCATCCGGATGGCTCTTAAGGTGCAGGAAAGGTTAGATGGAATAATATATGCCTTCCTAAGAAAGAAGGAGGCCTAAACATCTCATCCATCAAAGTCATAAATCTGGTCTTGATTCCCAAGCGACTATGGTGGATTTTGCTTTATAAACACTCATTGTGGATAAGATGGATACATTTTCATTTTCTTCAAGGTAGAAGGATTTGAAAATTACATAAAAGCTCCTCCTATTCTCATTTCCTCAACCATTTGATCACATTGAGAGATATGGTTAAAGACGATATCATAAGTAATCTAGGAAATTATCCAAATTCTATTGTCATACTCTATTAGAAAGGTTATTCGATCCACTCCCTCAGCAATAAAATCACTAATGAGCTCTTATGAAGAAGATGTCCCAAAGTGTACTGGCATAAGATTGTCTAAAATAAAGCACTCAATCCTCAACTATCCTTCAACCTTTAGTTTGCTATCCAAAACAAGCTAAATACTTCAGATAGACGCCTTTACATGCAAATCAACATAAATTGTCCTATATGTCAACTCCATGTAAAAACTCAAGATCACCTCTTCTTCATTTGCTTATTCAACATCTACATATGGCAGAGGATTATGAAACTATATCGATGGAATGCCCCAAGTTACACCATATCGGACATCATACATAATTTATTAGTTGGGACAGTTTGTTCACAACATCTTCGTATCTTCATCCGTGTTTTAGGGACTTGTGTGTGTACACTATGGTGAAAACGTAATTAAAGAAGATTTGTAAACCAATGTTCAACAAAAGAATCCATTCAATCAGATATAATCTGACATGTTTGTGAACTACTGATCATCAAAAATCTCCATCAACAATGCACAGCTGATACATTCACGTCTTTCAACATCTAAACACTTGTGTGCTCGCTCATTTTCTTACTGATTTATATGTTGTCATTTTTTCCTTATACCTCGGTGTAAGGAGTGTAAAGGTTATACCCCTTAACCTTTTGTCTTTCCTATATTCTTTCCATTATTTATCTATTAATCCCAGTTTCCTTCAAAAACAAAGTATTAATACTATCATAACACAATTAATTTTTTGAAAATCCTTAAAAGAATTTATAATTTAACGTGTCAAAATTTTAATATTTTATCTTTAAATTAAGGAAGACTACAAAAATTTTAAGCATAGTTAGTATTTCTCATAAGATTATTTCATTAAATAAGCAAGGAAGCTATATAAACAAACCATAAAAGATAAATTTAATAGCGTAAATAAATTTTTGTATAGAGTATTTTTTGGAAATTAAATAATTCATTACTTTGAAAACAATACCATACGAAAGAGGTAAACTATACAAAGAGTGATAAAACATGCCAAAAACATCAGCATCTTAGCCAGTTTGGAGTAGAATACATAATGCCTTAAATGGCCACCAATTAGATACAAAACATAGATCCATTATTTTGCTAGCCTTCAACTTGATAACTTCCCTACTTCCTTAGTCAAGTTATGAACATATGTCCTTTCCACTTACATTTTACATGTTGCTTGTATTAGTTTACTTGTCATCATCTTATCTACAATAACTTTTTTATTTTGTTTCTTTGCAAGTTATAGTCCAATTCAGTTACTTCGATATTCTAAATGTTGTATGTTCTTGTTATAGTTTTTCCTATCTTCTCCTTCCTCTTCAGTCTTTCTTTGTGCTTACTTCTTTCTTCCTCTTTATGTAGGTTAATCCTATGGGAGATGCTTCAACGGACATTGCTTGAGTTCACCCTTATTCACTATGATGAAGTTGAGTCTCCTTGTTTTCTCTAGACCTAGGCCTCGTTCAACCCAACATTATCATATATGTGTTCTCCTTTCACACGCTAATGCGAACTGCATTAGTAACTTTTGAGTTAACTTGATTGATGTAAGCTACATATATACCCCTTATAAACTTAGTTATTTGTTTGTTCCTCTTATTTAATTTAGTTTCCAAGTCACTATGATTTCCTTATTGCAATATTCTATGATTTCCTTTGTATTAATTGTAAGAGGATAGATTAGATGATGCTCTCGTGTATATCCTCCTCCTTTATTTCCAACCCCTAGAAATGATTGGAAGCATATTTTGATCCTCTCCTTCTATAACCCATTATATACAAAATCCCAAATATATGATGTATACTAGAGTGTTGCCTCTTGTGATCCTTCCCCTTGCTTGTAACCAATTAATAAATTCTAAGTATATAAGATTGAAATTTTGTAGTTGATATTAAGCCTATATTTTTTGTTGGACCCCGTTTCAGGTGCCCAACATTCGTAGTCTTAAACCGTGAGCATATTCCTCTGTAGGGTTATTTCAATAAACCTTTATTAGCCATCATCCCACAGGAGTGGCATGCCCACATCAGTCAAACATAGAAAACAAACTCATTTCTCCTATTTCAAAACAGATCTTGGGAAACTTCAAACTGGAATTACAAATTGATTTCTTCATAACTTTTGTTCCCCTTTGTCTTAAGTTTCTAATGACACCAAATCATTCAATTTGGTTCAGAAATCTGAAAGTTATACCTCAAACATTTTTGTACTGTTATTGTACTAAAATAATACACTATACTTAACTTCCATACCGAAATTGAAAGTCTTAAAGAATGAATTAAAATTCTATTTCTTCAAAAGATTTGTAGCTCTATGTCTCTAGTTTATTTAGAAATAAGAATCATCTCATTTAAAACCTATAGAATAAGATATCATCCAAATACCAAAGTATGTTCAGTAAAATGTCTAGTTCATGCTCTTCCAACTGATACCCTTACTTTGATTCGATCAATCTTTTTCAAATCAATACTAAAAGCTATAAATATTTAGTGGAGAAATAGAAAAACGTGTTAGGAAGCCATTGGTTAAAAAATCAAGTCATTTAGAGGTCGGATGGCAAAGTTATGATGAAAAGAGTGAAATATGTTCAAGATTCCGAGGGGGGGGGAATCGGTAGGTCGTGATCACAAGTCGTTGCGACTTTTGTGCAAGTCCATAGAATCGCGATTGCAACTTGTAGCGATCACGACTTTTTCCCTTCTTATTTTTTTCTTCTTCCGACCTATATTGGTAAAAATGGCATAACTTTCACTATAAATATCATATTAAGGTTATTCAAAGACTGTTTCGAAGAGGACTTCTAGACCTATAACTTTCATGAAGACCCCAAAAAGATATTTTGCCTCTGAAAGGGTTAAATTTTCAAATCAATACAGCTATCCCGAATTTCCATCCTATGCAGCATCACAAACTTCTAATGATCATATCTTTCAACTCCGATATCCAAAAATTTCATACTTTATATCAATGAAAAGCTAGAAAGATAAGCTACAACTTTCAAGAAGAAACTTTATCTAATTCAACTTATATTAATACAAATTTTCCCTTGAAGTCAAAACATGATTTTTTTCCCTATGGAAAACTTGGGATTTGCACTATACAAACTTGGAATGTCATGAGAATAACCACTAAACTACCAAATTAACTTTATTAAACTCTCAAATCTCTACTCATTTAGCTCACCACATTCAACTACTTCTCATCGATCATAATGCCTATTTTCTTGTCCATAACATCTCACTTATATATATATATATACACATTAACAATTCATGTTCAAAAATCATCATCTCAAGTTGATAACTTCTTCAAATCTACTCAATTCCAACTCAACATCATCCATACACAATTCATATTTCATTAAAACAAAATAGGAGTTTATAAAGCTTTAATGGTATTCCAAGCCACATTACATCATCGGTATCAAAATCCAAATTACAAAAGATACCAAACCCAATAATTCTTGAAATGCGTCTTAAGTCTTGCTTTTACAAAATCTAATTTAATTTACAAAAACATTGCAAAAATAGAATGATGCCTCGACTCTTAGTTATTCGATCTCATTTTCTTCACCTGAAGATGGGAGAAAAAGGGGGTGAGCTTGAAAGCTCATGGGTAACAAGTTTATAACGAATAACAAGCAAAACCATTTAAAATGTTCGTTGTCATAAAAAATTCTCATTGAATTATAGAACACATGGTTTTTAAATTTTCAACTAAATTCATAATAAAACAAATCATGTATGCATCAATTTTGTCAACATATCATGAGCACATAAGCACATCAAAATGGCTTGGGTGGATCCAAAAATAGAACGTACTATACATTTCTACATAATGGTCCTGTGTAGCCGTGAACTTAGGGGAGTCCATGAAAGAGGTCCATGCCACTAGTGAGCAGGCGGGAGAAGCCTTTTTGTCAAAGTACACTTGACTTAACTTATAGGACCACCACAAACCCACATAATCATGCATTTCACATCTAAAACTTAATTTCATAAACATAAAGTCTTTTCAAAAATCATTTCCATATCACAGTTCATCATAAAAATTCATACACCAAAACATGTAGTAATTTCACAAATCATTTAAAGCAATAAAAGCAACATTTATGGAGTAATTGAAATCATTTTATTTTCTTGAATTGGAAAAACATTAATGGCTCATTACTCAATTATAAACATGAAACCCACCTTGATTTCTTTGCTTAAAACTTTGCTAAGAAATGTCTCTCCCCTTGCTCCTCTTACCTCTCTTGATTTCCTTCATCAAAGCAAAATTCCCATTCAACAGGAATATCAATTGAGAATCCAAAGAAACATATTCATAAAATTGATCCTAGAAAGCTTAAACCCATACATTTCTTAAGCTTTATGAATCAAAACCTT
>JAOQMP010000007.1:12263412-12283894 GCA_027563575.1 Erythroxylum pedicellare
TTTTCTACTTATTATTAAATTTATCAATTTTTTATCTTAATTATATTATTAAACTCATCATCATCATCATTATTATTTACATCCTCCAAATGTTGTGGATATTCTTATTCTTATTAATTTATTATTATTATTATTATTTATTGTTAATAATAATATTATTATTAATTATTGTTATAAATTTTCTATTTTCTATTTTTAATATTTTTAATTTTATTATAACAAATTAATTATCTTATTATTATTATTATAAATTTTGTATTTTTAATTCTTCATCATCATCTTCTTCTTCTTCTTCGATATAGAAAGCAGGGATATGTTGGTTTTCTGTTAAAGAAAACATGTTGTCAAAATTCAAAGAATGATGTTTTCCGGTTTCTGTAAAACTGTTGTGATTTTTTTATTTTCAGAAATAAAAAATCGCAATAGAGTAAGCCAAACACATTTTACTTACCTGTTTTTCTTTTTACAAAACGACAACAAAAATCGAAAAAAACAGAAATACTTTTTAAGTAGGTCCTATTACAGATTGTTAGAGAATACTTTTACTTTTTAATAAATTTCATATATTTGAATTGTTGTATTTAACATAAAAATAGAATTATAGGATTTTTGAGTATTAGATATATAAGAAATATGTTTCAGAACTACTTTGCTATGTGCATTTTTTTATTATCATTTATAACATGTATTTTTATTAGCCTTATCTTGGTAGTAAATTTAAGGACTAAGATTTCAATATCTAGTGATAACATATTATAAGCCCAACAAGTAAACTCGAGCTCGAGGTATAATAAGTTAATTGGAATATATGAAAATATTTTTTATTGGCACCATCCTTAGTTAAGGTTAGAAATTGATGGTGCATTTGGTTCTCATGTTAAAAATATGATTCCTCTACTTTGATGCGTCCCGTTTAAAGAATTGAAATTTATATTAATACCAAATTTTGTTTTATTAAGATGGGTAACTCATCCACAAGATTGCTTTTGGGATTTTTAAAATTGAAATCACACTCGTATAATTTAGTTTTGATAGCTTTCAATAGAACAAAAAGTTCAATTTTTTTTTAAAAAATATAAAGTACAAGAAGTTTTCAATTTTTATATATGAACATAAATGTGCAATTTTCAGTTGCCCATATTACACAAGATTACCATATATTTATTACAATTATAGTTAATCTAATATATGTAATTTTATTTCAATCACATTTTTAACATATAAAAAAAACCTAGGAACTTAATCTATACCCAAAAGGTTTTAATAGAAAATATCTTACTAAAATGATTACTAAGTGTTAATAAATGAAGATATATAATTAAGTGTTATGAAATTATTCAACTCAAAATTGATATTTGATATGCATGTCAAGTCAATATCATAATTGCTCCCCTTCCTTTTTACCAACATCAGAAAGTGAAAAGTAATAAGCTAATATTAGTAAACACACTAGTTGAAGGTATATTTTTCCACCTAACATTTACTTCAAAATTTACCCTAGCATTTAAAAACATGAAAAGAAGACCTTAATGTTTTGAAAAGCATTTTAAAATGCCCCTCATATTGATGTAACTGCCAAGGTTCTGTTAGTTTTGCTAACTTAACTAAAATTTTTTTGTTAAGGATCTTATATTAACCATATATGTAACTAACATGGACCCCTAAAAATAAAATCCCTAATCCAATTGTTAGAAATTATAAGATTTTTTTTATTTTTTAACCCAATATAAAGAGTCTCTATAAGAATAAAAAAGAATAATATGCCTAAGAGACACTTAAAGAATAATAATGATTTGGTTTTTTCACAAATGATGAGAAGCAAAAGCTAAGATATGGAACCTAGAAGGAGAGGCTTAGTGAGGACCCCATTAAACCCTTCAATGCTTTTTGCCTTTACTTGAAGCCTTTCATTGATTCATGTCTTGCCACAAAGGTCATGTCTTTTATAAAAAGTGTTTCATTAAATGCCTCTTAGCCCAAAAGGACATGCAAAGGTACATCCTCTTTTCTTTTTTTCTTTTTAATTTGTTTAATTGTTTCTAATCTTTGGATCTGATTTTATTTAGATGCTTTTATTTATTTGGTGGAGTAGGATCTGGGCTGTTTTTTTTCTTTTATGTTGAAGTTCGATGGCCAAATTCAACTCAAAATCGATATTTTTATACATTGTTAAACAGTAAGGTTTAATCTCAAGTCCCATCTAATCATTAAAGGGAAAAATGTACCTTTATCATTGTCGTTTTCTTTCTCTGCAATCTTTTATGTAAGGATCTTAAAGTTATAGGATCTTATTGTGTATGAATCTTTATAAGCTCGTAGATCCTATCAATGAAACACTTTACATTTGGACTTAAAAATCTCTCTTTACATAATGGTTTAGTGAAAATGTTGTCTAGTTGATTTAAGTTCTCAACGAACTTAAGTTTAATATCACCATTTGGGCATAATCCTTAATAAATCGGCACTTGATTTCTAAATGTTCCATCCTATATTTTGAGTAGATTTTGTCGTATGTGTTATCACACTTAACGAGGATTTTGTTTAAGTCAAGGATAAAGTCTACAAGTTGATGCCAAGTTAAAGAGATTGAGTATAATAATTATTTCATTACTTATTTTTCAAAGGTAAATAAAGAATCTCTCATTAGCTCAAGCAATCGTTACACATTTTACATATGATTGATTTGCTTTGAATCTCTCAACTACTCATTCGTTTAGGTGCTCGTGCACATTTTGCATATAACTAGTGCACTTCTAGTCATTCTTCATAATTATTGCCCACATGATTAGTGCTTAACTACACTACAAGTCCACTAAATTCATGTACTTTACTTTTTTTAAATATATTTTAACAATGACAATATGTTTAAAATTGATTTACTTATAGTCATTCTACTTATTGATTTTCTTGACTTGTTTAGTGCCTTTATTATGTTTAAATCTACTTGATTACTTCATTTCTCTTATATTTACTTAAACACATTATTATTTAAAGTTTTTCGAACATTTCTTTAAGTGAGTTTTAACTCTAATTTTCTTTTAAATTCTGCATACAAAATTCTTTTAATGTAATCTTTTAAGTGAATGCACTATAATTTTACTTTGAAAATCATAACATTAAAAACCATTATATTATAGTGTTTTACAATTATCTTAATAGAAACTTGACATTAGCCTTAAATCAACAAAATTATTAAGATGCGTTGCTAAGAGACTATTAATATGCTCTGCACACTTTACGTATAATAAATTGTAAATTTATCAAAAATGGGGTAAAATTAAGTTGTAGAGTTTTTAGATATAAGATTTTAATTATTAAGGTAATTATAAAAATAAAATTTTTTATTAGAAATGAGGTAAATGAAAGTTAAATTTAAAAATTTTTGGCTAGTGCGACTCTAAAATATATTTATAAATAATTGAACTCATAGTTTAAACTATTAGGAAAAGTTTGGAATATACTTCAAAAACTATTCTACAAAAAATAATTGAAAAAATTAAGCTAATCATTATTTATTATAACAAGAGGTGTAAGAAATAAAAGGGCCATTAGCATAATATTTTCTGGAAATTTAGAAAAGACCAAGTAAACTTAAAATAAAAATTTACAAATAAAAATTTTAACAAAATAAAATAATGATATAAAGGTAATATTAATATAAAATATAAATGGTACTTAATAGATCATTAGCGTATTTGAAGAAGTAATTTTGAAATTTTATTTCATAAATTGAATATGTTGGGACTTAAGAGGTATATTATTAGAAAAAATTTTGTTAAGTGAAAATTTTTAGTTTAGATTTATTTTTATAACTATGCCCTCTTCAATGCTGATAACGAGTAGACTTACCAAATGAGTTTAGGATAAGCTCTTTTGATTGTTCACTGTTAATAATTAGTTAACAAATTGACATTATCTATAAATATAAGATAATTTTTATTTAAAAGATTTGATGATGATCTTCAGAAAACACTAAACATTATTAAATGATTTATTCTGCGAGAAACAATTTTTTTAAGAGTTCTTTAACTAGTGGTTTATAATCAAATCCATGGAAGTGATTTCATCTAAATTAATGATGAATATGTTTGAAAGATCCTATAGTTTATCTATATATTAGATAATATTTCTCATATTGGTATTAGAGCTTGTTTTTTATGTATCTTAATGATAAATTTTATCTTGATAAAATTGAAATTGTATTTGAGTTGGATTCAAAATTGATCTTTTGTAGAATTTAGAATATTATCATTATTAGTATATTCTATCTATGAATTATGTGAATTATGGATATACATTATCATTCTGAATTGTGTGAATTATGGATATATATTATCATTTTGATCTTCGATGTCTTATCACATGTCTTATTTGTATGACATAGTATGTTATTGTGAATATCCTTATCTTGTTGAATAGTTTGAAAGAACATGTTATAGATAAAAAAAAACATTTTTTCATTATGGATGAGAAAAATGTTGTTCCTTATTTAAGGGATGCTTTAAAATAAATTTGATCTCTACATAAAAACAGACACTGTACAAATGGAATTTTAGAAATGTCACTATTTAGCATATATCCATAAATTTACAACCATTTGCAATAATTTTTGTGTGATTTTATATAGTTAAAATCCACATAAAACTTATCGAAATGGGAAAAATCAAAACACAAGTAGTAAAATGAAAGTTAAAAGCATTATAAAATCATTGTGATTTTGAAAAACTCAGAATGTTCAATAACCCAAAATGTATTGTTGGTACGAGTGGAGCAACTAAGCATCAATAATTAAGCAATAGTGAGTATCAATTAATGACATCATCCTTATTGTCGCTACTTCCTTTGATGACATGTTATTGCTTCAACTAGACCATACTGTTATTGCTTCAACTAGACCATACTGTTATTGTTTCATGTATGTTTATGTTTAGCATTGTGTTAGTTGGTTACATATTTGTTTTTTGAGTATTATGTGGGCTAGAGCATGCTATTAAGATTTGATTTTGTATTTTAGATTCCTTGATGTATTTGTTATTGTTTGAGAGAAGATATTAAAGAACAAAGGAGATCTGGAGGAAGTTCGCAAGAAGAACCTGGAGGGTTACGATCATGATAGAATCTTTGTGGGGTTACCATGATTGTGGCCTGGTCTACCATGATCGTGACAGAGAGCATTTTAACAAGCTATAATTGTGGCCTACATGATAGTATACGTAGACTAGTTTCTAAAACTCAAATTTTCAAGGACATTTTGAACTTTTGGGGCTCGACTAAAACCTAAGTTTTACCCTAAATAGAAAATAATAAAAAAAAGAAAAGAGGATAACCTAATTTTTGTGTGCCTCGATTTGCTACATTGGGAAAGATCCAAGGAAGAAGAAGAGGAGGAGAAAGGAAGATGGAAGAAGAAGGGTTATTATTGCTACTGTCTTCCAACCCTTCCAAGTGACATTTCATTTCATCTTTGTTATTCCTTCTTTGAATGTATGAGATGGATTTGATAATGATGGATTTGGGTTTGATGATGATGTTTTCAACATTTTAAGGTTTTATTCTTAAATCAATGTTAACGTGATTTCTTTTGATGTTAATACATTGGGTATTGTGATTATTTGTTATATTTGTATGCTTTGGTTACAAATTAAGAGAGTGAGCTGATAGTAAAATGATTATATTGATTAATGATACTTAAACAATCTAATAGATCAAGCAAATAATCATATTGGTAATTTATACGAAGAGAGATCTCATATGAGGACTTGATAGTTTATTGGAGAGCTTAAGTTCTAATTGGATGCGTATGTTTTTTGCTAATTGAGAGATTGCAAATTCCATAACTCAATTAGGGTTATGATTTAGGGTTTAATAATTATAACTCGAGAGAGAGTAATATACCCTTTGAAAGTCTAGGACCACCGTATTAACTCAAAAGTAATCATGTTAGCATTTGAGGATAAATCCCCCCTCTTATAATTGACTAATCTTCCTTGTGTGATTTTTGATAGTTCATTAGTGGTGCTCAATTTTCATTTCTTTATTTTAATTTTACAATTCATTTCAATCAATCCAATTCAATTCTTTACTATTTTTTTAGTTTTCCTTTTCATTAGTTATCCTTTAGGCCTTAGACAACTTAGAATTCAATTAGTTTACCATCTCCTTGAGGGATCGACACCTCATATACTACACTTACAACTTGTGCACTTAGAGTATTTTGAGGGATAAGAAATTGTAAAACTTGCCCACTCGATCATGTCCCATGGTTCTCTCTATCGTCACTACCTGGGAAGGAAGCTTCCCTGCTTCCTCTACCATTAATGCCTAGAAAGGAAGCTTCCCTACTCTATTTGCTGCCACTACTTCCTCTTGTAGCATTTGTTTTTTTGGGTTGCTAAGATCGAAGGAGGCAATGGGAGAGATTGTTACACATTTAGTTTTCTTTTCAATTTTAGACTATAGATTGGGCTTTCTTTAGACCAATTTAAATAGGCTCATAAGGTTCACTTAAAGGCTAGTAAATATGGTCCAAATGGTACAATCTTTAGCTTAACGTAAGAAAAATGCTCTTACATATGTCTATGGACCTAAAAACAAAACATGAATGGACCAAACATACTATGTTTAGGCTATCTTAGAAATAAGTTTATAATTAAATTTAAATTTGTAATTTCATAAGTTGAATAATGGTTAAAAATGAGTTTCTAATTAAACATTATATCTAATAATTTAAAATAAATTTCTAATTAAAAAGAAAATTAAATAACTTGACATTATTATTGTAATGAGAGTTTAAAATAAGTTTCTAATTTAAAATTTAAATACATTAGTTCATAATAGTTAGAAATATGTTTCTAATTCAAATGAAATAACTACCATTTAAATATGATTTGTTCATATTGCATTGAAATTGTGATTTTAAGAAAATTATAATGATCATAGTTTCATTTTGAACATGAGTTCATTTATTCATTTGATGATTTCTGGTAATATAATCAACTTCTAATTCCTTAAAATGTATTTTCAAGAAAATGTCGATGATGCAAAGGATAACCAAATTTATATGAATTGCAGCACAAATAAGACGACTCATTATTATATTAGTGCAATTACTCCAAATGCCATATCTTTTTAGAGACAATATAATACATCATGTTTTTATAGTTAATCACTTAATGTAAGAGCTATTAGGAAGTGAACTATTAAGTATGCTTTGGAACTTAGAATGTCCTGAGATGAAATCATATAAATGGTGGGTGATAAACTTTATGAGAGAAGTTCCACAAAAATAATTGATTTAGACTATATCTGACCAATCTTCCACTATAAAATAATTATAATAATAGCATATCAAGTTTCTATAACTTTATCACATGAATTCATTGACTCTATTCCATAATAGATTTTGTTATTATGTATTGAACAAAGTTGTTGTAATGACCCCCCATAAATTGTTTTTCAATTCATTTCCACTATAGCTATTGCATCAAAGAATATTGTTGTTGAACTCAATAAAGGTGAGAAATCAAATGGCAACAATTATGAGATTTTAAACATGAAAAACCAATATTTACTAAAAGAGTAAGAGGCTCTTGAAGCATTAAAAATAACCATGGATGTTCCTGAGGAAGGACAAACGACCCATTATAAAAGGGACTATGATGCTTATGAAACTTGGAAGAAAAATAAGTCATTGGCTCACATTACATTACCAAGCAATATGAATAATGATATTATACGAGAATTCTGAAACTATGACACTACTAAGGGCATATGGTCAACTTTAGCTGCACATTTTAGAGGCACCATAGTCACCAAAGCAAGGTCACTTGCTATTAAGTTTAACACATATAAGAAATGGCTAGATTACACAATGCAAAAGAATTTGAGTTATATGTTAAATATGATAAGTGGGTTTCTTAATATTGGTCATGAATTATTACATGAGCAATAAGTACAAGTTGTGATCCAGTCATTACCTCACAGTTGGGAACATATGTAGATGCATCTAACTCATAATGAGAGTATTAAGACAATTGAAGATGTTGTAAGGCATCTAATACTGGAAGAAGAATGTTTTGAAGCCTCAAAGATGTCCTCAAAGGTATATGAAGTTAGTTCTAACTTACATAGAGCTGTGAACTAGAAGCATATGCACCATGGTGGATCAAAATAGAAAAAGGGTAAAAAAAACATGCCTACAATATTTAGGAATCAAAGAAGGAAAAATAAAACCAAGATGGAAAAGGAAAACTTCCTTTTAAGAAACAGAACATAAAAAAATTGTTAATTGCTTTAATTGTGGCAATAAGGGTAACTTTGTTCATGATTGCAACAAGCCTAAAAAGGTACAAACTTATCATATAAACATTTGTTCTATGAATATCTCACGTTATATTTTAATAACTAAATCAAATCATTTGTGGATTGTAGATTCGAGAGCAACCAACCATGTAGCAAAGGACAAAGATTCCTTTATGAAATTTTAAAAATCCTATATAGAACATAATAAATTTATGTAAGAAACAATTTAAGGGTTGTTGTACAAGGAATTGGAGCCTACAAATTAGACATGCATAGTGGTCAATCATTGGTCCTACATAAAGTATTGTATGCTTTAAAAGTTTTTATAAAATCTAAGATTTGGTTTTAATAAGTCTTAGTTTTAATGTAAATTTCCATAGTGGTGCTATGAATTTATATATTCGACATGGTTTTATGTTAGATGATTTTTATTGTTTTAGATTTTTTTATTCAATTAATAATATAAGTTAGTATTTGTTTACATCATCTAGTAAATCCAATAATGATGAAATTTTTTAGCATTTCAGATTATGTCACATTTTTCAAAATTGAATAAGTCGATTAAGTAAAGAACGCCTTTCAAGTAATTTACATTAAGTGGGTGTACCTATTTTTGAACATTGTATAATAGGTAAAATGTGGAAAGGGAACACGAACTTCCTATCCATTACAATTGATTCATTCAGACATGTGTGCTCCAATGAATGTAAGGGCACAATATGGGGCTATGTTTTTCATCACTTTTAAAGATGACTATACTTAATATGGTCACGTCTCTTTGATTTATCACTAATTAGAAGCATTTGTTTGTTTAATAAAATATATGAATTTAGTAAAAAATCAATTAGACAAGAAAATAAAAGCATTAAGAATTGATCAAGGACAAGAATACTTGTTTGATAAGTTCAAGATGTTGTGTGATAAAAAAGGAACAGAAAGACAGTTAACTATTTCATAAACCACACAATAAAATGGCATAGCAAAAAAGAAAAGAAAAGAATGCTATTAAAGATGGCTAGCCTCATAATGGAACTAATAAGTCTACCTATTGCCTATTAAGGTGATGCATTGCTTACAACCACTTATGTACTTAAATGAGTATCCACAAAATCAATTACGAACACTCTGTATGAGTTATGTATAAGAAGAAAACTCAATATGGAACATCTAAGATCATAGGGATATGCTATCTATGTTCATTATCTCTCTCATAAGCATGGGAAACTATGCTAAGAGGAAAGACAAGTATTTTTAATAGATATTTTAAATACTCAAAAAAATATGACTTCATATGTGAATAAGGTAATGAAGAAGTAACCAAATTTGAATCACGCGATGTCACATTCTTAGAGAATGATTTTCTAAAGCAAGGTGAAATATAAAAAGATATATTTATATAGTAGAATGATTCCATTAATGATAATTATGAAGAGGGATTTTATCTAAATGAGAGTAATATAAAACTTAAAAGAATTAAATCAAAGACAGTTAAGATTGTAATCCACTAAAATTTTACATATTGTACCTGATGTGAGTGGGAGAAATGAAGACGTTGATGAATTATTTTCTCATGAATCATATTTACACTAAAGTATTCTTGGTATGATTCTCAATGTAGCTTTTAAAATAGAATGGAAAATTCAAATGATTATCCTATGAGAAGACGATAATCCAAGGAATGTATATGAGGCTCTTAATGGTCCTGCTAAAGAAGAATAGATGAAAGCAATAAAAGAAGAAATGAATTATTTAAGCTTAAATCAAATGTAGGACATGATTGATCTCCCTAATGGGTGAAAAACTATTGGGACCAAATAGCTTCTCAAAATAAAATGAAACGTTTATGGTAGTATCGAAAGATATAAAGCATGCCTTATGGAAAAAGGATGTACATAATAGAAATAAATTGATTATGACGAAACCTTTAACCTTTTATGAGGTTTGCTTCAATTTGTCTAGTCTTAGCTATAATAGCTAGTTTGGATCTTAAATTACATCAAATGGATATAAAGACTGCTCTTCTAAATGGATAATTAGAAGAAGAAATCTACGTGGAGCAATTAATAGGTTTTATATAGCAGTCCAAAAACATGAAGTGTGTTGGTTATTGAAATCAATTTATGATCTAAAATAGTCGTAAAGACAAAGATATATAATTTTTCATAATGTAATAATGTCATGTGATTTTAATATGTTTGATGAAGACCACTATATATATCTTAAGGGATCTAAAGATAAATTTGTGATTTTACCTTCATATATAGAGGACATTTTGATTACTTGTAATGACTGTGAGTTTGTCAAGCAAATTAAAGAATGGTTGAGTTTTGCATTTGAGATGAAAGATATGGGTAAAACTACATCCATTCTTAGAGTTAGGATTTCAAGAGATTGTTCAGATAGATTATTGTCACTCTCTTAAGAGACTTTTATTTAAAAAGTTTTAGAACAATTTCTTTTTCAAAATTGTAAACTAATAGATAATCTGATTACTAAAGGTGAAGGTTTTAGCAAGAATTTTTACCCATTTATGCTATAAGAAATGGAACAAATGATTAAAATTTCCTATTTTAGTGTAATTGGAAGTTTCATGTATGCCATGATGTCCAACGACATATATTTGTTACGTTATTGAGATGGTGAGAAGATAACAATCGAATATAGGCAAACATATTAGAAAGCAATAAAGAGAATATTGAGGCATCTAAAAGGTATTGTTGATTATGCAATGTGTTATCAATGAAATGACCTATGTATATAAAGGAATATAAATGCAGATTGGGGAGGATATCTAGATGAGAGTAAATCTACCTCTATATTTATTTTCTTACTTAACAATAGTGATACATCATTAAAAAGAAGTAACAAGCATCATATATTGCTTTCTCTACAATGGAAGCTGAATTTATAGTATTTTTAGTAGTAGTACAAGAAGTTGTGTGGTTTACACATTTCTTGGTTTGTTTAGGGGCATTTAAAGTAAGACTGATCTAGTAACAATCAAATATAATAGTGAAGTAGCAATAGCTTATACAAAAGACCTCAAATTTCATTTTAAAATCGAACACTTAGATACTAAAGACAATTATGTGAAAGATATAGTTGCACATGGAGAAGTAAGCATGAGATAAATATCTACACAAATATGATGGTTGAGCCAATAAAAAAGTCACTTTCTCGAGATACATATATTTTACGTGTGAAATCACTAGGATTACACAAATATTAAAATTTAATTGATTAACATTTCTTTATGTATATTCATTCAATGTATTGTCATGTTTTAATACAAATATGAGTTGAATTGTTTATTAGTTAACTAAAAAGATCAATCCATCCACTGTCTAATATTCAAGCAAGAAGTAACAATTGAGTCACAGAGGAATTATTTCAACATACTTTTGTCCAAATAGTACCTAGGGAAAATAGGGCCTTTTTCCAAAAAGTATCCCACTAGAGATGATGACAAGGTTGTTGCATTAGCTTAAATAATTTCTATATGAGGAGTTATGATTCCATCCACCTTAGAATTATGGAAATACTAGTTTCCACCAACTTGCTCTATGATTTGGTTAGATTAGAAAAGGCCTTTCTTAGCTAATCGAGTAAGATTAGGGAAATCTTCCTTATCCTAATTCAATGTTAAAGAGGAGACTTTGACAAATACAACTCACTTAACAATTTCCAAATATATATATCATAATTGGCATGGGAATTGGAAGGAAAAGGACCTCATAAAGCAATTTTGGGATTATTCATAGTCCACCAATATCAAATATTTCAAAAGGCAATTAAAGAGACTTGGAAAAATAAAGCTTGAATGTGTTTCAGCCTTGCTTGAATATCTTAAAAAGAGATGAGCAAGATTTTACTAATCATTTAAATCCAAATGTCCGGTAGTTAACAATAATGTGAGTGAAACTTTCAACAAGTGGATCTTATCACCTAAAGATAGGTTAGTAATTATGGTTGAAATAATTAGAATATGATGAGTGCTAAGTGCTTAATTAATTATTTATTTATTTTCTAATGCTTATTGATTAATGTTTATTTTGCGTTTGAGATACTTATTTTGGTTTAGGTGCAAGTTGGAGGACAAAGAACCAAATGAGCTAAATTCATAGTTTGGATAGTTTTAGTATTATTCAATCTTGTTTACCTTTGTGGATCAAAATGGGATGAGTTACAATGAAATTGGGATAGATAATGGAGGATTTTGAGTTATTTTAGAGGAACATTCCTCTGTAAAGAAGTACACACCCCTATAATTGACTTATATGATTATGTGAGGGACCATAGAAGTTATTGTAAACATGTATGACTTTGTAGATGTTGTTTCATCTATGTGGAAACATACACACCCATATAAGTTACTTACAAAATAATGTATACTTCCCATATAACTCTTCAAAAATGTGTTTCTTCACTTTACGAAGAATTAAAGTAAGGTTAAGGGACATAGTCACTTATACGACCATATGGCTAACCATGTCCACTCTATGATACCTAATTATGAAATAAAAAAGACAATTATGAGGCTAGTTAAAGGGGATATATAGGAGGGACATTTTAAGGAACCTATTTTTCTCATTGAGTGTGTGCTTTGAAGAATTATAAGTGTTTGATTCTCTTCCTTCTAGTTAAAAAGGGTTACTGGGGCCTAATAACATGTTTGTGCATTGATCTATTCCATTAACATTATTCCTATCTCACTTTCGAAATTGATTGTGTTATTTTGTATATAAAGTTCTACGATTTATATATGAATAATCTAGATAAGGCTTGATAGATCATTCATGTAAAGATTTACAAATAGAATTTTGATTACAATGAAAATTTATTATTAATCTAATTCATGTGTAATAGCCGATGTTTCCATACTAAGGGTTAGAGCCTTAGAATTTTGCATATGAGACATATCATTCAGAGTTTATGAAATGCATTTCATTCACATGCATATCATTAGCATGCACACCTGAATTATGAATTAGTACACATTAGCAAAGATAGTATATGCACTCAATTGACATATTCCAAGGTATGGAAGGTTTAAAATGATCATGATGTGAATTATGTATTGTTTATGCCTTGAATTTTGGTTTGAATGATTATAAGTAGTAAATTTGGAATAAATTTGGAATTCATTGTTACAATTGAAAATTTGATGAATTAAAATGTAAATTTAGATTAGGAAAAATGCTAAGTGGCAAAACAAGTTGACATGGAAAATTTAGGATGAATAGCCCTATGAAATAATGACATTTGGAATTAGCAATAAAATGACAAATGGCTTGGATAAATAAGTGACAAATAGTGGTATAATTGGGTGACAAATGGCTTAGGAAACTATGTGAAAAATGGACCAAATATTAAGTGACATTTGGTGGTTGGAGTAGAAGACATGTAACATGCCTCTTTACTTGACAAGTGTCCCTATACTAGCCACACACCCACAATCTCCACAATTGAATGACCATTTTCTCTCTTATTTTTCTTACATGCTATCTTCCTCTTCCTTCTCACAACTGACTCACACACCCAACCCTTATAACCATGAGTTTTTGGTCCAAAATTCTGCTATCTACATCTTGTTGTTGAAACCCCTTCCTATTTCCATCTTGTTCTTGGAGTTATGCTTGGAAGCTTGGTGGGCTAGGATAGCTTGTTACTTGAGGTGAAATTGGAGCTAAACAAGTACATAAAATATTGTTCTTCATGCAATTTATAATAGAGAGTTTATGATGATTGGATTAGGATGGAATGTATATGATGTTGATGGTGAAGTGTGCTAGAAAAATGACGCATGAATTTGATACTTTCATGTTTTGTTTTTGATGTATGAAAATCGCAGGTTATAGGTTGTTTAATAGATGATTTGGAATGGGATTTAAGGTATAATGAAGGTGAATTTATGTTAAAGAATGGTGCTAATATGGTGATCTTGAAATTGGAAAGAACTAGGACTACATATGTGATCAAATGAATGATAGTTTTTGTTTTGAATTTGATGCATGAAAGACCATAAATTGTGAGCTACCAAATGAATAATTTGAATTGGAATTGGATATGGAACTAATGAGGAAATGACATATAATTAAGGTATAATTGAGGTATAAGTAATGGACTATGATGAAGATGTGTTGAACTTGGTATGAAGACGTTAAAAGCTAGAAAAAATTGAAGGAAAAAGATAGTGAACCTTCAATTCACTCATCCCACAATTGTGGGAGATACATTAGCTCCTTCCCATAATCGTGGGCCATGCATGGAAGTGAGAAAAGTTTAATTTTGTGTGACATTTAAACCATATAGGGCTTGAAATGAACTTCGATAGTTGTTTCATTAATTAATTATGTGTTTGATAAGTTTAGGTTGTTAATTGATGTTATAATTTAAGGAATGGATTGTTTGACATCAATGTATATGAATTTGGGAAGTAAGAGTTTTTAATGGTATAAAATGTTCTTGTGAATGCAAATATGACTCAAAGGATATAGGTAATGAATTAGGTATGATTGAATAATAATTGAGAAATTGTGTGAATATATAATCCTACAAAAGGATTGAAGAATGTATGATTGATGAATTTAACGTAATCAAACTTACTTAGGGCATAACCTAATTGCAAACTAGATAAATACAAGTTATAATTAATGAATGATTAAGACTTGTGAATAAGGATACATACTCGGGATAGTCAATTGAGCATGCAATGAACATAACGTATTTACATGAGTATGATTGAGTACTCATTTGATTAAACAAGTTAGTAATGTGTAAATATGTGTGTATTACGTGATATAGAAGCATAAATTCAACATCCATGTCTATACATTGTCAGATCGTTAAAGCAATAGCTATCTGAAGCATACTCTGAGTTAACTTAGATCTTTTCTCATTATGTTTGAATTGTTTTTGAATAACTTTAAGATATTGAACTATTATTGATATGATTGTGATATTCTAGACATTGATGGTCCGAGGAGTTTGATATTTGAGATTGTATTAGAAAAGTTTTCAATTGAATGTGCAATATGAAATGTGTTCTCAACTGTTTGCTGATTGTCGAAATTAGATTCGATGAATATGATAAGTGACTGTGCATTTTGAATGAAAGCTATTAATAGCATATTACGTGAAATGATGCATTCCATCACATGAATATGCATGATTAGATAAAGGAGTTATGACTAGAGTGGCCAGTCTGAAAGGAGCTTAAATCTAAAAAATGTGCACAAAGAGCCACAGGCTCAGTTGTTAATAAGCCCAGTATCCACAAAGGGGTAAGAGACAATATCTAAAATGATGTCAGTATCCACAAGGGATATGAGACTATAAAATAGACGCTCAGTCACAGCAAAGTAAATATAAAAGTGAGTCACATGTGCATTTGCATATATAAGTTAACATGTATCATATGATTGATTTGAGATTATTACTAAATTGTTTGAAATACAGTTAAAGGTTAAATAAGGATGTGTTGTGACATGAAATGCTAGCTTATCTAATATACTTGTGAAAATGTGATTATCAAGATGTACTTGATAAAGTATGATGAAATGTGATGTGATATTCAATAATGAATGCTATAAAATACTTATTGAAATAGGATATGATTTGCCTCTGTGTTTCTCTTTTAAGTGAAAACATCAATGATGGTTCACTCACTGAGTTTGCAAAACTCATCAAAATTGCAACATTGATTTTCAGGTTCTAAGGAGACCTAGCTTCTAAAGCAATCTAGTTGAAATATAGTATTATCAATTTTGGGAATAGGAAATGGCTCAAAGGTCTAGTTAGCTGATATTTGAGGAGTTTATAAAGAATATGTTTTCTTACTTTTCTCATCTCATATAGAACATTTTGTATAAAATAGGGAACTCACAGATATTTTTATAATGTAAATATATAAAGTGTGAAATGCAATGATATAATGTAAGTTATGTTTGTTAATGAAATGGGAAAAGTTGATCCTTAAAATACTTGTGTTTCTATAATGCAATAATACGTGAATATGATTCCTCTAACATGCCATTCTTATAGGTTATGTTCTCAGATGTCCTCTGAATTTTCGGGCATATACTCTATGGTAGTAGTGTGTTACAAATTTTGGTATCAGAGCATGGTTTGACATCCTTAGGGACATATAAGAGCATTTAGACATGATATAAAGTGAGAGACTCAAATAGTGATCAAAGTTATTATAGAGTCAGCTGAACTTGATTCCCTAGGAACCAATAATTAATTAAGTGTTTGATAAGTTTAGGTTGTTAGTTGATGTTATAATTTAAGGAATGGATTGTTTGATATCAATGTATACGAATTTGGGAAGTATAAGTTGTTAATGGTATAAAGATGTTCTTATGAATGCAAATATGATTAAAAGGATATAGGTAATGAATTAGGTATGATTGAATAAGAATTGGGAAATTGTATGAATATATAATTCTAGGAAAAAATTGAAGAATGTATGATTGATGAATTTAAAGTAATCAAACTTACTTAAGGCATAACCTAATTACAAACTAGATAAATACAAGCTATAATGAATGAATGATCAAGACTTGTGAATAAGGATACATACTCGGGATAGTCAATTGAGCATGCAATGAACATAACACATGTATATGAGTATGATCGAGTACTCATTTGATCAAACAAGTTAGTAATGGGTAAATATATGTGTATTGTATGATATAAAAGTGCAAATTGAGCATCCACATCCACATCCACACATTATCAGATCATTAAAGCAATAGCTATCTGGAGCGTACTATGAGTTAACATAGATGTTTTCTCACTATGTTTGAATTGTTTTTGATTAACTTTCAGATATTTAATTGTTATTCATATGATTGTGATATTCCGGACATTGTTAGTCCGAGCAGTTTGATATTTGGGATTGTATTGGAAATGTTTTCAATTGAATGTGCACTATGAAATGTGTTCTCAAATGTTGGACTCAGATCCGATAAACATGATAAGTGACTGTGCACTTTGAATGAAAGTTATTAATAGCATATTATGTGAAATGATGCTTTCCATCATATACATGATTAGATAAAGGAGTTATGACTGGATTGACCAGTTTAAAAAGAGCTTAAAGATTATAAATGTTCACAAAGAGCCACAGTCTTAGTTATTAATGAGCCTGGTATCCACAAAGGGGTATGAGACAGTATCTGAAATAAGCCCAGTATCCACAAAGGATACGGGATAGTAAATAAGTGCTCGGTCACAATAAAGTAAAAATAAAAGTGAGTCACATGTACATTTGTATGTATACATTGATATGTATCATATGATTGATTTAAGAGGATTACTGAATTGTTTGAAATACAGTTGAAGGTTAAATAAGGATGTGTTGTGATATGAAATGCTAGTTTATGTAATATACTTGTGAATGTATGATAATTTGGATGTACTTGATAAAGTATGGTGAAATATGATGTGATATTCAATACTGAATGCTATGAAATACCTATTGAAATGGGATATGATTTGTCTCTGTGTTTCTGATTTGAGTGAAAACATTAATGATGGTTCACTCACTGAGTTCGCAAAACTCATCAAAATTACAACATTAAATTTCAGGTTCTGAGGAGACTTAGCTTCTAAAATAATCTAAATGAAGTTTAGTATTATCAAATTTGGGAACAAGAAATGGTTTAAAGGTTTGGTCAGCTGATATCTGAGGAGTTTAAATAGAATTTGTTTATTTACTTTTCTCATCTCATGTAGAACATTTTGTATAGAACAGTGAACTTACAGTTGTTTTTGTAATGTAAATATATGGAGTGTGACATGTAATGCTACAATGTAATTTATGTTTGTTAATGAAATGGAAAAAGTTGATTATTAAAATACTTGTGTTTTTGTGATGCCATAATAAGTGAATATGATTGCTCTAACAAGTTATTCTCATAGGGTATGTTTTCGGATGTCCTCTGGATGTTCGAGTATATACTTTATGGTAGTGGTGTGTTACATCATGTGTGACAAACTAATGATTATGCATTATTAGGGATAACTTATCATAAGTTAAATAATCTAATATTGTGTGAATATTGCTTATATTAACCAAATTTTCTAATTCACAATACTAAAATTTCACCAAATCTAGAGAGTCTATTCTAGGTTTTCTGAAAGTTAGATTTAATTAAAGAACTTGTTTTGGTTAGTTACTATCTAAGGGAAAGCTATGGTTAATAGAGCTTTTCATTACACTTAATTATGCTTGTTTATGTGAAGTTGAGATTAAATTAAGAAATGGGCTTATTAAATCCATTGATTATCTTTTACAAAATTGATTTGTGAAATTTAATTTGTTTTTTGTAGTTCAACTTTATTGAATTAAATTAATTAAATTTATCCAAAGCCCCCATCTTAATACATTTATTAGTTTAACAAAAAAATTAATCACACTCTTTGTCAATATGATCGTTTATCAACGCTACTACATTTTTATTTGTGTAAAGTTATATTTTAATTTTTATTTGTTCAACATGGATCAAAATTTTAGCATCATTACTAGGGTGTAGTGTTGATTTAACTTTTGTATTTGATATTAATTGGTGTCTTATATATTTGTTTATATTCGATTTTTGTTTTTTTTCTTGATCCTTTATTTTTTCTAGTTTTTATGCAATTTGCCCCAAAGTCCTTTACAAATTGATCGAAAGGTCAAAAGAACATTACACAGATTGCATAGGGAGAATAGACCGACTCAAAGAACAAAGCAATTTACTAACCTAGAAGTGATCGTTGGTGAACTAGAAGAAGTTATGGCCAATCCTATAACTCTAAGGGAGTTGGCTAGTCAAGATTTAAACCAACCATCACTTTGCATTACTTTCCATAATTTTCTAACATGTCACTTTTGAGCTTAAATCTAATTTGATTAACCTTTTACCTAACTCTCATGGTCTTACAGGTGAGGATGCCAATAAACACCTTAAATAGCTCAATGTGATCTATCTAAGCATAAAACTGTGGCATAACTAAAGAGCAAATCATGTTAAGAGCTTTTCCATTCTCATTGAAAAATGCATAAAAGAGATTGACTCTTCGATTTACCCTAAGGGAGTTTTACTATGTGGATTGAAATTAAAAGGCTATTTTGGATAAGTATTTTTCCATCATTAAAGATGGTGAGTATAAGAAAAGAATTTTGTAGAATCAGGCAACGTCATAGAGAGTTCATTCAAAAATAGCCTCTTTACTAGTTAGGAATAATGTTGTGTACTACTGGACCTCCCCATACTTTGGGTATTAGTGTGTTTTTTATTAGGTTTTTGTCTTTGTCAGTAACATCATGGAGAGTCTCTTTACAAGCATTAGGAGCACTTTAATCAGTTGAGTGCCAGATACCCCATCACAATAACATGGATCAAGTCCTTCTCCAATATTTCTATGAACGATTATTGCCTAAAGATAGGAGTTTAGTTAATGCAATAAGTTGTGAAGCATTATGGAATAGCTCAGACCACCCGCCCATAGGTATTATCTGCTTTCTTTGAGTCCACAAAAATACCTTCCCCTGATACAACATGCCTAAGGAATCCTATCTCCCTTAGCGAAAATTCACACTTTGAGCTATACTTTATCAATTACACAACTAATTACCTTAATCCACTTCTTCTCCCACCATTTCAGCCCACCCTTAACCAAACATGCATCTTCTTCATTCTTCATCATCAATTCACATTATACATGTATAATTAACACCATAGAATTCATTTAAAACACTAATTCCAAAAGTTATTAAAAAATTCACAAATATTCACCAAAGAGGGGCATTTCAGTTTCGACTTAGAGAACCCTCTCCATGACACATTTCATTCACCTAAACCATGTTTTATGTATATTTAAGTGTGGAGAATAACATATCTTAACACCAAACTGAAAATCATAATGTAGAGAGAGATGAGACAAATTTTACCTATACTTTCCCTTAGTAATATCTTCAAATCCTTTGAGAATTTCTCAAATCTAATGATAGATTTGAGTTCCTTAACCCCAAATTAGCTTAGAACACTTTGATTTGAGTTGAAGAATTAAAAACTTGGTGAAAATGGAGTGATAGAATGTGTCATTGATTGGAAGTGTTTACTATATAACAAGATAGGAGCAAGAATTACTAAGAGAAAGTCTTGAAAATGTGACTTGAAAGTCATGCATA
>JAOQMP010000007.1:12283994-12294577 GCA_027563575.1 Erythroxylum pedicellare
TCTAAGACATGTATGATGACTTGTATGTGAATTTTGAACCTAAGTAATGCATAGTAGAATTGAATCTCAAATTGATGCTAATATGCTTATGCATTTATGAAACGAAATTGTTTTGAACAACTATGCATTTGGAGTACAAAATATGGCTTTTATTTTATGAGATAATGTTTTGAAATTTACATATGCATAATTGAGTCATGTATGTTGCATGTTTTTGTTCTCTTTCAGCTTAGAGCCATGACAAGGATTCATTTTATCGGTTGGACTGATAAATAAAGGCATAGTGCCTTACTTGACTTTTGTACTTAATATTTCTATATGATTTTTGTGATTAGTGAGATAACGATTAGCCAATCGTGTGCTAGGCACAACTAATGAAGCGACCTCGTACCCTTGATGTTAGTACATTAAAGTCGAGTTGCCGTATCAACACCTTTTTACGAGACTTATGGGTGACTCCATATGTAGGGTCTAGACACCGACGAGGTCATTACCTATGGTCATAACGCTCTTGTCAACTGTATTCCGGACTCACAACTAGAACCTATGTTCACCGGATGAGTGAATTAATAGGCTAGGCCTATATGATCCCTAACCAGTATACGTTGAGACATAGGCTAGGCCTATCTGTTTTTATGTGCAATATGTTCACCTTATAGGTTATTTATACCATCTTGGTGTGCATTGAGTTCTATTCGTGATATATATTTTTCCTACTCACTAAGTACCTAGTTTACTCACCACCCTCCACTTTCCAACCATGTAGGTTAATTTAGTAAGCTTAAAGCTCTGTGAGGATCATGCGTTCTTTTGACATTATTGGGACATTATCACATGTGGGTAGTTTTTTCTCTTAGATTTTAGTTGCTTAGTAGCTCATGAACTGTTTTACTGTTTTTATTAGATTGGTTGTGTTGATATACTTTATGATTATATAAATTTAAAATTTAACTGTTTTGTTGTTGTAAAAGACTTTATGTATAAACTTTTGATACTGTTGTTAAGATTGCCTTGAGTGGACTTTAAAGTCCTGAAGTTGTGGTTGGATGTGAATATAGAAGTGTGTTTGAAATTGTTTGTAGGTTTTGAGATTTTTAAAATACAGTCGTTGTGCTACTTAAATTTTCAAAAAAAAAGAGATATTCAATTAGCCTTCCATAGTCAAATTAAGGATACTATGAGTGTCTTTAGCTCGGGTATGTGGCGGTTGTCATAGGCCCAATGTGGTATCAGGTCGTGACAATTAAATTATTATCAGAGCCGGTTCCTGACCTGATGTGCCAGTGTAGGACACTGGGCCCTAAAGGGGGCTAGGCTCTAAAGAGCGATGGATTGTGAGATCCCATATCAATTGGAGAGGAGAATGAAGGATGCCTTATAAGGTTATGGATACCTCTCCCCCACAAGACGAATTTTCCACAAATGGTATCAGAGCCAGTACCCAAACTATTGTGCCAGCTAGGTTGGGCCCTAAGTAGGGTGGAGATTGTGAGATCCCACATTCATTGGAGAGGAGAAAGAAGTATGCCTTATAAGGGTATGGATACGTCTCCCCCATAAGACGCGTTTTCCCAAGGGTGGGAAGAGTAAAACTGTGAGGGGTTTGGCCCTAGGGGTAACTTAAAGCAGACAATATATGTAGGTAGGTGGACTGGACTGTTACAAGTGGTATCAGAGTCGATTCCTGACCAGATGTACTAGCATAGGACGCTGGGCCCTAAGGGGGTTGGATTGTGAGATCCCATATCAGTTGGAGAGGAGAAGGAAGTACGCCTTATAAGGGTATGGATAACTCTCCCCCATAGACGCAGAAGAGCAAAACCGTGAGAGTTTGGCCCTAGGGGCAACCCAAAGCGGACAATATCTGTGGGCAGGTGGTCTGGGCTGTTATACATTACGTATAAAGACTCATGAGGAGGAAAGAACTCTAATTGAGCACATAGTGAAAAACTCTCTATAGTTTAGCATTTGTAATGATGTTTGCAAAGTAAATGAGGTGAAAATTTCATCCATTAAACACCATTTAAATAATCTAACCTTTTTTGTTAAACAAACTATTATAGGTCAGGCGTAGGTGAAGGCTTGCTGGATATGTTCCAATATGAATTGTCCAATAGATGGGTGCCTAAATTTGCAAAAGGGAATCATGAAATATGTTAATGTTGTAGGAGGAAATGTCTCTTAATAGTACAACATAGACTTTTAACCCAATTTGGAGATATCATGCTAGCCTGAGTTATAAGTGAAATAGGTAGTATAATTATTTTCCAAATAGGTCATCAGGTGCACAGCAATTCTAACCTAAACCACAAACTTCTTCCTCTAACTCAGGTATTTCATTTGAAGATATAGTTAAGTCTCTTGCAAGTAACACCTTGTAATTTCAATAGGATGTGAAATATTTTTAATAGGAGACAAGATCTCAAATCCAAGAGACAAGGTTTAGCATTCAAAATTTAAGAAATAAGGTTATTTAAATGGCAGTTGTTATTAACCGTTTAGAAACCCAAAGTGGAGGAAATTTGTCATCTCAACTTGAGATAAATCTAAATAATGTCAATAAAATGACCTTAAGGAGTAGTAAGAAGCTTTATGATCTTAAGAGAACAACACCTATGATTGTCAATAAAGAGGAGATTGAGAAGGATCTTGAAAAAGAAGGAGATACCTTATTTGGTTTTAAGGTAAATTCTCACCCTTGAAATGTAGTGAAGACTAATCGTCTACCATTTCTTAGTAGGTTACTGAAGTCAAACAAAGACGAAAAGGAAAGGGAGATGTTGAAGATATTTTGCAAGGTGGAAGTGAATATACTAGTGCTAGATGTGAGCAAGTAGGTGCCAAGGTATACAAAATTTGTTAAAGAATTATGAACCAATAGGAGAAATTATAGAGGTAGTGAGAAATTCATGATAGGTAAGAATGTTTCTACTATTTTCTAAAAGAAATCGTCTCCAAAGTGTAAGGATCCAATTATGTTCATTATTCCCTATAAGATTGGCAATATTATAATTAAGGGATCTATACCAAATTTAGGAGGATCAATTAATGTTATATCTTATTATAGTAATGCTTCAAATTTGGGCTTTTTGAAAAAAATTGGTGTCATCATATAATTGGTTGATTGTATTAATGCTTATCCAAATGGAATGACTGAGGATGCTCTTATAAAGGTTGATTAATTAGTATTTGCTACTAATTTTTATGTAGTAGATATGGATTATGATATTTCCCTTAACCTCACACTTATCTTGTTAGCGAGACCATTGCTAATCACTACTTAAAATAAGATAGACACGTAAAGGTACCCTCACAATGGAATTTGATGGAGAAGTAAAATTTTAAAATATTTTTGATGTAATGAAACATGTACAAAATGATCATTATATTTTTACAATTGATGTGATCGATCCTTTAGTGCAATAATTTTTTGAGCTAAATTAAAGAGTTAAATTGAAGTGGTTATAAGTAAGCACCTAAATTTGAAAACTACTTATGGTGTTAAGTTAAGAGAAGAACTAATTGAAATTGTGGATACCTTGCATTATTTGAAATCATTCCCTAAGATGTATGGACTTGCTTCTATACAACTACTTAATTCTTACTAGAGGTTGCTGCCTTCTGATGTGTAGGTACCTGATATGGAGTTAAAACCATTGCCATTTCACTTGATGTATACATACTTAGGGGACAATTAGACTCTTCTAGTGGTCATTTTAGCACATTTGACTCATGACAAGAAAATTAAGCTAGTTTGTGTGTTAAGGAAGCATAAGAAGGTCATTGGGTGGAAATTTGTTTATATTAAAGGAACAAGCCTTTCTTTATGCATGCATCAAATTTTGCTCAAGGAAGACACTAAATCAATTAGTAGGTACAATATGTGCATGATCTTATCCCTCAATATTGCTTTAGTTCTTCTTCATAAATCATACAAAAATATGATCCTAAAGAGTTAAATAGTCATAAACACAGTTGTTGGCTCATAAACGGTTGTGTCCCACAAGGATAACTTTAATCTTTCACTTTTCAACCTCAATTTGTCCAATTTCAATTGCTTTTTACCTATAAAGGCAGTTAGGACCTAAAGAATAATATAGATGAATTAAGTACCAAAAAAAGGAAACTCTCAAAATAACAAACAAAATGCACTAAACATGAGATTAAAATTATGGTCAACCAGTGAAGGCATACCATCTCTATATGAATACTGCCCTCTTTATATTTCCTTTATTAGTGACTATGATAATGAGTCCAAATTCCTAAAAATAGGGCAGTATACTAAAATTAAGAAAAAAAACTTTAAGGATAAATAAATAAAAAGAATAAAAAGGAAAGAAAAGGAAAATACGAAAGAAAAATAATGGACAAATTGATAAAAATTAAAATTCTCTAATATAATAGTCCCAAAAATGGTGCCAAAAACTTGATTGATATGTTTTAGTGAAGTGTATGGTGTATTGTAGCTAGTACTGGCAAGTACGAGTCGATTCCGCGAGGACTAGAGTTACTAGGTCTTACCATCTTTTTATTATCTAGTCTAACAAATTATGGTGATAATAATTGATCAAAATCAAAATTAAAATAATAAACTAAAATAAATCAACATAATTGACTAACTAGAACAAAGATAAAACTAAAAAAAATCAAAGATAATAGTGGTACTCGGATTTTGAATCTCCCTAATACTTCTCATGTAATCATGATTTCACTACTCAATTTAATCCATAATTTATTAGACCATAGAAATTCCTCATCAATACTAACATCTTTCTCGAGACTATTAACACATAACCCTCAATTAATTAATTGAAATCTCTTTATAGTTAAAACTCTTAAGATTGCATTCATTAATTCATCAAACTCTTTATTAGGTTTGAACCTAATCAAGAGGATTTATATTGACCTATCTTTAGGTTTACATGTTACTCCTTTCATTTATGGTATATATATTCATACAAAATAATTTCTAATCTCAATTGCATGAAATAATATGCTAGTAATATGAAATTAAGGATAATTAAGAACATATAACTGAATGTCAATGAAACTCAATAATGAATTATGTTAAAATAAAATCACTTCAAGGTCTATCCCAAGGTTCATCTAATCTAAGTAACAATAAAAGTTTAGCTTATAATCATAACATCAATCTAATAAAGGAAAACTAGAAAACTAGACATGATGAATCCCTTTTGATCTTCATGAAATCCACTTTTAATGTGATTTCTTGCTTTTTCTTCATTCTCTCTATCATTCTAGGCCATTAATTTATGTTTCCTTAAGCCTAATTTGAGCCTCCTATGAACTTCCTACAAATTCCCCTTTGTTTTCTCTTTTCTTGGTGCCTTTTTATAGCTTGAAATTAGGGTTTCTATAGTGGACACAATCATCCATGCAATTGTGTGCATGATTATGTCCTTTAATCTTGCTTCAATTCTTAAAAAATTGCACAACATCACACTATCAAATAGCTACAATGTCATGGACATAGTTGTGCACCTCCACACAATTGTCTTCCTTAAAGACAACTTCAATCTTTCACTTTTCTATCTTGATTTCGTCCAATTTTAGCTTCTTTTGACCTATAACAACAGTCAAGACCAAAAAATACAATATAAATGAATTAAGTACAAAAAATAATGAAAAAATCTTAAATAAACAAACAAAATGAACTAAAAATAAGATTAGAGATATGGTTTATTTAACATTTATCAATTGACAAAGGAAAGAGGAAGGTTTTTGTGACCCTTATTCCATCATGAAACATTATATAGGCACATGTGATATTTTAGACTAAAATATCCAAAAACTCTATGTACATTTTAGATGAGGATAGGGCATCATTACCTAAAAAATTCAAACCAAAAGATAAAAGATATAAGTGCCCTTTTAAATACTTATAACATAGGGGCTACGTGATAGGAAAAATCAACTACTTGAGATAATGAGGAAGTATATTAGTGTATTGCTCACAATATTGGAAGTTGAAAAAGTAAAATCACTAAAAAAGAGAATATTAGTATAGAAAAAAAACACCAAATTAGACATAGGCAAAAAAATAAGCACCAAAAAGCTGAAGTAGAACCAATACACTCCAAAAAATAAAATCAATTGACAGGTTAGAAACAATATCAGTCCTTATATTTAATAGCACATCAAAAAACAATTGCCCATAAAATTAAAAGAGATATGACCATAGACATTGGAATTACCAAAGAAGATGTAGGTGAAGAAGTCAGTAATGAAAATAATGGTGATGGAAGGGTGAAGGTAAAGGGTAGTGAAGGGCAACAATAGTGTAAATGCAAAAAGTGTCAAGGAGATAACTCTTTAGAGATTTGTAAATTTTGGGATTTTTGGTTTGGGGTTTGATTTTTTTTTTATGTTATTAGTTTATTATTTTTAATTAGGGTAATAAATTTTATTCAAATGAAATTATACTTAATAAAAACTCTAATTAATTTTTACAACTAATTTTTAATAATTAGATCCTATAGATATAACACTTATCTAGCAATGTAGGACCTATAATAAAATTAAAATATTATAAATAACATAATATCCCTATCATATTTTCTGTATACTTATGCTTTGATTTGAGTATTTGTAAAATGATAAGATTTAATTTAAACATTCTGAAACGTTAAGTTATAACTTACAATCAAAGTAACAAAATAACGAAGATAATTACCATTTTGTTCTTTAATCTCTATTAAAATCTTATGCCAGTTTTTCTAAGCATATATATATTTGTCTTCTTAGAATCTAACATGTTTTAATGAAACATTAGTAACTATGTTAAAACTCACTCATCTTATTAGATAGTTGAGTGACATAGGAGTTGATATTTTCAGCCTTCGTCTCCTATTGCTCCATTCTTTTCTCTAGAGAATTAAATCTAGTGTTGAATCAAAGAAGCTATGGCATTGAATTGGTTGTTATTAGAAGTCCTCTCCTCCTTTATCAACACCATCATATTATGCAAGAGTTGATTAGTTTCTTCCTTTGGTGGGATAGTTAAGGCTTGTTGTTGGTTTTAGAACTAGTTTGTGGAAGAACTAGCCCCTCCACCTTGCTGAAATCTGTTTGGACCTCGACCTTCTTCGTTTCTCCAACTAAGTTTAGGATTTGCTCTCCATCCCTCATTATAGGTGTTAGAATAGGGATCCCACTTCTGATTGGGCCAACCCTGATAAACAACCGACATCTTTTCATAACAACTGGGTCAGACACTAAAGATATGCATTACTAAACCATAAATGTCGCAACTAGGTGCAGTAAGTTCCATAAAAGGTGGTGGATGATGCACACTTATATTTTTCATCTCTGTAGTAATGAAAGACAACTGTGAAGTCACTTTACTCTCCAAAGAGTCAACCTTGGACTCAAGTCTTTCCATTCTTCTGGAATGCACTGTTGAAGCTCCCAACTCATGTACTCCTTTAGTGTCCCTAACACTATACTACTAGTGATTTCGAGCCATTTTCTTAATTAGATCCTATGCCTCTGCAGTTGTGAGGTCAATTAGCGAACCTCCTGAAGCCGCATCCAACATACCCTTGTCTTCACTCTTCAGTCCATCATAAAAGTACTGCATTAACTACTCATCAGGTAGCTAATGCTTAGGCATCTGGACAATACATCCAAAAAATGGTTCCAATAATCGTACAGGGACTCATCATAGTCTTGACGTGCCAAGTAAATCTCCTTTCTCAATGATGAAGTTCTAGAGGCAGGAAAGTATTTCTCCAAGAATGCCTTTCTCAAATTTGCCCAACTGTGGTAGGCATTCTCCAGATGTCTTGGAAGGCTCATATACCACTCCCTTGCTTTACCCTCCAAGGATAGATGAAAGACTTTCTATAGCACTTGATTAAGAGAAGCTCCCACCGGTTTCCTGCTTTGACAAATCATGGACAACGATTGCGTGTGAATGTAGGGATCCTCTCTTGTCAAACTAGGAAATTTAGGAATAGAGTTAATAAGCAATCCTTTAACCTTAAAATTCACATCAAAATTAGGGCAAGAAGCAGTAAAAGTATCATAATTCACATCAGAAGTAGTAGCTTCCCTAATGGTCCTTCTTCTATGATTTCCATTGTTCTCACCAACTAGCTCCTACTCCCCATTACCTCCATTATCACCATTCCTAGGGGGTTAACATTAAGGTTACAATTGTTAGCCATTATCTCACCTGCTAATGACTCACTCTCACTACTTGATAGGCTAGAGTCCACTGAATTCTCCATCTCAAAGACTACCTTGCTTTTCCCTTTTTCTCTCTTCTCCTTCCTAATTTTTATCAAATGTCTCTCAATTTCAAGGTGGAAAGGTAGAAGTTTGGTTTCTCGGGCATGGAAAAATGGGGAAAATTCAAATATGAATAAAAGAAAACAAAATTGACTTGCAAGCACACAAAGCTAAGTAAAAAGATAAGATGTGAAGGATGCAAGTTTATGTGCGTACGAGTATGCATGAAAGTATGTGTGAAAGTATGTATGAACAGTAAGTTTCCTGCGGTGAAAAACTGTTTGTTGTGGCGAAGATGAGATTTGCCGTGGCGAAGTAAAAAATGTTAATGTTTTTCAGGGCAAAGGTGAGAGTTAGCTGCGGGAAAAAGAAAATTCACAAAGAAAGCAAATGTAAAATGCTAACTATCAAAATGTGTATTGCTAAAAATTATGCTTCTATGCAAAATGGAAACTATAAAGCTAAATTATATAGAATGCAATCTAAAAAGAAAAGGCTCCTAACCTCACTTAGATGCAAATTGACAAAAGTCAACCTAAAGAACCAATTGCTTAGTTCCCCAGCACGACCCCATTTCATTCGAACCTTGTTCGTACCTTTAGAGGTTAAATAAAAAATAATCCAAGGATTGCAATATAGGGTGCAACCTTAGGTCGTTTCACTTAATTGGAGCCTAAAATGAATGGACCTAAGTTAACTTATATGTTATGCTATGTAAGTTAATTGGGAAAAGAGGGGTTTTGATATTTGAAAACACTAACCAAACTAAAATGAAATGTAAAAAGTTTGTAAAATGTATTTTTGGATTTTTGGGAATAGAAAATGTAAAGATTAAAACAAATGATCAAAAGTGATAGAATCCTCTTGAAAATTAGCTTCGACCATCCTAGTCCGAAATTGATTTTTTTGTGGAGTAGTGATCACTAAGCTTCAAAATGATAAACCTTAAAGAACTCTTTAAGTCCAAGATCTTAATCAATGGTACTCCATTTCTTAAGATCCCGTTAAGTGTGGCTTTGTGTGTATAGTGGGATCACCCAATGCAATAGGTCAAATGAAATCTTAATCAACTCAATATCAAATACAACCATGCAAGAATAAACAGAATTAAGAAGATCACAAATGACATATATGAGACTTCATATATTCAAACTTAAAGTTCTACATCAACCAATCCGACTACACATAATCCAACATTTGATTGAACCATAATCAAGTAGCTTAACTACAAGATACAAATCCTAGACTTAGGCATTCATAAATCATAGCTAAACTACAGATTAAGCTACTCCCCTCTTAAGAACATTGACCTCCATCCATCGCTACATCTTCAAAAGGAAGGAAATCGCCTAGCCACGTATTGCAACTAGAAACCTCACAACTAAGAAAGAACCCGATCTAACCATGGTGAAGTTGGTAGTGAAAAATGGAAGAGAAAATGAGATGGATATAAGAGAACATGATGGTGTGATAGTGGGTGGCAAGATGATGGAATGAATGAATGAATCCCTCTGTTGGCACTCTCCTTTTCTTTTTGTATGTTATCTCGAAATAGGTTTTTTCACAAACGGGTTGTTAGGTCGGGTTTACACAGTGGGTTATATTTCCAAAAATAGTTCGAGTCTGGTACTAATTTGAATGTTTCATTGCGGGGAAAGGATGAATTGACTGCCGTGAAACTTTTCTCGAAAGATTTCTTTAATAATATTCTGATTTCGCTGCAGTGAAAACATTATCCTCGCCGTGACAAACTTTGCCTGTTGCCTCATTGACTGGTGTTCTTAGTCTTCACTCTTTGGCTCTACTTCTTGAATGTCGTGCAATGAAAAATAGTAGTTTGTAGTATCAATTGTTCTAAAAATCAATTGAGTGCAATTACTAATTATTTGTGGCAATTTTACCTTCAAACTACATTAATTCAAAATAAGCACTCATGAGCTAAATTAAGCACAATATCAGATAATAAGAGCCAAAAAGTATAACAAAAGCCCTGAAATTGTCACCAAATGATATAGGAAACTTGAGTTTAGTCAAATTCCTCTAAACTTAAACCTTTGTACTCCTGGACAAAGCTTATAAAAGTCAAAGAGACGTAAGTGTAAAAGAAAATACCGACCATGCTTAAAAATGAGAGAAAAAAAACCAGTTAAATCACTTCCTCAAAAATCAACCTAAGTAGACTGAAAGAGCTATAAGAAAATTAAACACTATAAGTATTTAATATAAGAGATTGGGCAAAAGAGATTTCTCTCGGGAAATGTGTTTAATCTCTCAACTCACTTGTCTTGGGATAATTTCACTCTACAATCTGCTTAGTCCATTCTCTTCCA
>JAOQMP010000007.1:12309178-12319794 GCA_027563575.1 Erythroxylum pedicellare
TAGTTATAGTAACTACATATATATATCTGAGATATATGTAGTTACTATAACTATATGGCATCATATAGACACCTCAATCAACTTGGACTTAAGTCCATAACCATTCAACATGCAAACCCACACAATATATATATATAGATAACATATATGTATATAGTTACTACAACTATATGGCATCATATAGACACCTTAATCAAAACTATATACATATATATGATTTATGTGATATATATGATGATATATATATCACATATATGTATATAATTACAATAACTATATAGCATGATATAGAGACCAAAATCAAATTGGACTTAAGTCCATAACCATCCAACAAGCAAACCCACACAAAATCTTAGCATGCATTCTTTAATGCATCAAAGAACACATATAAATATTGGTTATGATAAGTTATGGATCTTAGTCAATTCTCTTTTAAATTGAATTGCCAATCTTGGCTAAAATTTAATTTTGCATGTCATTTTCAATTTGTAATTTAATATTAATTAAATTAAATTAAACTCCAATTTTCCAGAAATTCATACAAAATTAATTCACCTTAAAATACTTATTTTATGTCACAATTAAACACTTTAATTTTGTCACACATGCCACTTTCTAATCATAATAGAAAATTCTATACTTTACTAAAAATAATTAAAAATTATTTTTAAAAACCTTCCAAAATTTCCAGAACATCAATTCATCATTCCATGCATCTTAAGGTCATTTCAAGTTCAATAAAATAATTTTGGAATTACCCAAAATCATCAAGATAACCAAAACTACGCCTAGACACATAAAATGACAAATTTGACATCTAAAATTTTTCCAGAAATCTAATTTTGAGAAAATTCATTTTGAGCATGCACAGGAAATCAAAATAACACATTTTTATCATATAAAAATATTTTTAAGGTTTTGGAACCGAAACATACACATACAAAATTATCAAACAAAATAGTTCCATCAATTTCAACAAAATCAAATAGATATATGTATCATTTGAAATTTTTAATTAATTTTGGAAAATTCTAGAGTATTAAACACATTCTAAATATGTTTACATAATTTTCCAAAATCAAATTCCAAGACAAACATGTTCATCCTCAATAATTTAGCCAATTAACATCATATGTTCTACAGGAAAACATTTTTCATACATGTTGTATAAAATTCAAAAATAAATATTTTATTCACATTTAAATTAATTTTCAATCACTAAAATCATCTATAAACATCTCATGAGCAGATTAGTGAAAGAAAATCATTAAAATAACGTTTTACAATTTAATTTCGCATTTTATACAACAGATCCTAAGTTGTCAAAACCATGCAATCCTATTACATATGTAATGAAACTACATCTAATAGGCACAAACCTTGCTCTGATACCACTTTAGGGTTTGGATTATGCATCACAAATCAGAACATACACATTGGAAAATAAAACAAAACCCATAGAATACAGAATTAAACATGTGGCATTAGATGTAGTAAATCAAAACATTAATAAGAGATGTGTACCTTTCCAGATGATCTCCTTCGTTCTTTAATCTCTTCACGACATCGGGTTGTCATAAACCACAACAACCAAGCTAGATCATATCTAAAGAAGTCCACATAATGATTGAAGAAAGAAACCTCCAAGGAAATGGCAGAACACAGAAAAAAGTGCTAGCTATTGATGTGTGTTCTTGAGAGAATGTTTGTAGAGAGTGAGAGAAGATGATAAACACTTCACCAAAAGTCTCTCTATTTTCACACAACACTTGCACGAAAATTGGTGATTTCACACCCTTTGGCCTTCCTCTAACACCCAACATCAATAAAGAGAGTTAGTGGGAGTTAAATGGTCATTGATCCCACTTAATATGCATGAAAACGTTCACCTTTTCTTTAAAGGGTAATTTTTTTTCATTTTTCTTAATATGCAAGATTTACATGTGTCATATATTCACAATTAAATGACCCTAAACTACTACACTTTTGTAGCTTAGTCATGCATCTCTCACATCTTAGATCCCCATCCAAAACCATTTTACTTATTCTTCGCATCTCTAATGTGTATGACCCATTACGTTCCTAGTTATATTGGCCACTTGAATTAATACTTAATTCAAGTAATTGATGAGTGATATCTAGCAATACATCATGACTCCCCAATTGACCGAAAAGTCTATGGTTTAACTACGAATCCTTCTATAGAAAATGTTCCCGTGCAATTCATCATTTTACTATCTATACCCCACTTAGTTTAGAGTATGGTTGAAGTGTCAACTCCCACTAAACTGACTACATTGCACCTAGCCCAAGTGATGTTGGTTCTTATCTCCAAGGCTTATTATTCAATTGGATATGTCACTGAAGACTATCTTTATGACATTTCCACCCTGGCCAAAAATTCTCTAGTAATGATCCTGAAAAGAGGTTGTGAGAATCATCTCCTTCTACCAAGAGTGGTAAATCATTTATTGGCTACTCAATCACTTTTGAATACCTCAAGCTATACCCAATTACCACCCTTTGAGAAACCCCTGAGAGGTAACAAGGAATGGAGTCAAATTACAAGATCAATATCTAAGATATTCTTAAGCACCTTAAGTATAAGGATATTTGCACCATTGCTATGATATTGACACTATAATAGATTATCCATATGATTGTCTCATAGCAGGTCATCCAATGTACTTACTACTTTTAGTAAGCATCTATATGTTAACTCTAAACAACTCATGCTTACATCTTATGAGATCCACTGCTTGATTCAATTAAGGAGTATAACATGTGCTGGTCTATACGAATTGATAATGTCCCATCTCTTTAATCTTATAACTAGGGATAATTTGGATACTAATATAATTATATATGATAGGAATCTCATTATCATGATCTCATTATGATTTCCTTCATGCTATGTAATGTATTAAGGACTTCATTAATTTGATTTAAGATCATTATCAATTTGCAAAGAATGTGAACATTAAATTAACGAAAATGCCTTTTTATTAATCATAAAGATTTATACAAAAAGTGCTAAAGGTGATTACCTTTAGAGCACTTCTCTAATAATATCGACGCCGATGAACCCGATTAAGTGTATTTCTCACTGAGTTTGTTGTTCTTTCTCTTCTTAGGGATTGATTGTGTTATCCTATGTTTAATGTTTGGGTCTTATGTGAGAATGATTGAATGCTCTATTTGATTGTTTTTATGTAAGAACTTATTGCTAGAATTTCAATATAATTCATAATTGTTATATTTGAGATTCATTTGTAGCAACTAATGGTTTATAATCATTAGGGATAACATAACCTAGGTTAAATGACTCGAGCTTGTGTGGTTATTGCCTTAATTAATCTATTTTTCTAATTCATAATGTGACTGTCCAATTAAATCTAGAGAGTTTGTTCTAGCTTATTTGATGCCTACATTTAATTAATGAGCATCTCTTAATTAAATGACCAAAGGGAAAATCGGGGTTAACAGAACATCTTATTAATCTATGATTAATAGTTGCTAAGAGAGTTATAAGAAAAATAATTAAGTGAAACATGTTTAATTGGGTGTAGGCTAAGATTGAACCAAAGAACTGGGTCCTTAACGAATTCATCACTTTTATCATTTTCAATGTTTTCTTTAATTTGGTTTCATTAGCTTAGTTTCATTTTTATTTTCTTATTTCAAACCAAACCCTGTAACCTAAACACCAACCATTTTCATAATAAGAGCTAACCAAACACTCTCTGTGAGGTTAACCTAGACTCACCACTATTATAATAATAAGTCTTGTTTATTTTCCATATACGATGCGTTATGTTAATTTTGGCACCATTTTCGAGGAGTGTGATGCTTTAGTTTTTACTCTTGAGTTTAATTGGTGTTTTGTACATATTTATGTGTAATTAGTTTCTTTTTAGTTATTTCTTGATCATTTCACTTTTTGTTTTGTATTTGTGAAAAAAATTTCATAGACAAAGTAATTTTTTTTTTCATAACTTTTATTCCCAATCCTATAACTTATATTGGAATGATCATACTAACTTTAGTTATGGATGGACTAACTTACAAAATTACTTCTATCATGGTTTGCAGGATGCACAACAATTCCCGTATAGACTAGAAGCTTCTTATCATAACATAGGTACATCTCTTGAAGAATTGATTAATATTATGAATGCTAATGTTTTGCAATTTTAACAGGGTGTACAGTAATTTCAACTGAGTGTACAAAAGTTTTAGCAAGGAGTACAACAATTCCAGTAGGAGGAAAGGCAATTTTGATCTAGCTTCCAAGAATGCGAGAGCCAACAAAACTCAGGAATATCCTTAAAAGAATTAGTTCACGCTGTCGCTACTAACGCTTTGGAATTTCAGCAGGATGTGAAATAGTTCTAGCAGGATGTAATGTCTAGGTAGAGAGATAATAATTACTTGGAACCACAAAATGAAGAGGAGCATCCATATCAAATCAAAGTGTACCCAAGGGAAGTTAGTATGGAAACCTTACAGAGTGAAAAGGAGTTTGAGAATCTTGAGAATATTACCCAAGGAATTGCTTGTGTGGAAGAAGTGGAGAAGGAGCTCGAAAGAGAAAATGACACATCTTTTAGCTTGGAGGTAAATACGGAGTTCCAATTTATTGTTAAGACTGAATTTTTACCTTTACCTATCAGGTTATAGAAATTGAATGAGGAAGAACAAGGTGAAGAGTCATTCGAAACATTTCCCAAGAGTATGTACTCAGTAGAGATTAAGATTTTGAACAAAGGGAATGTGCTGAGTACGATGGATTATTAACCATGGCCCTATCCTGAACAATCTCAGATGGAAATGGCTGAAACTATGACACCAGAAGATCATAATTTCATCACATAAGGAGAAAACATAGAGTCGAGCTAGCGAAACTAAACAAAGATGTTTCTTGGAAGGCAACCCAAAGGAGGTTAATTTCTTTTCTTTAGATTTTCACATTTCTTTTTATATGCATGTTTGTTTTTAAGTTTGCTTGTTTCTTGCTTGTTTTTAAGTTTTCAACAAAAGGAGAGAGATAATAAACAAGCAAACAAACATTTTCTCATTTTCTATTGCTTTTAAGACTATATAGTCATGATTACAGAATGAATTGACTAGAGAATTTCAAGACAACTTTAGCATGTACTTTTGCTTTTGTGATTGGTCAATGTCCATGATCTTTAAAAAAGTAGTGACTAGTGGTAAATGATAAGCTCTGCAAGCATACGGGTTTAGTTGAAGCAATCAAGTGTCGATCTACAAGGACTAGGTCAAAGTACTAAATTTATACCTTCTAAATTTGCTAAGCAATTGAATATGAAAGTTCATTTGTAAAGGAAATATCAATACACGATTAACATAATTTAACCTAATATTCTAGGAATTTATCCCAATAAAGAAATCATGTTATCCTTATAAAATAAAATATTAATCTAAGTACATTAACCCACTCTTATCAATTAGTTCTTTCAAAGTAATTGATGTGTTGATTCCAATTTTTAAACTAGTTTCCTAGATTAAAATCGAATCCAACCCAATGAACACAATGGTTAATCTCAAATACTCTTAATGAAGAATTCTATTTCTAGATGTTCTTTCAATTAAGACTAATCTAGTAATTCAGACATTAAACATCACTTTTTAGTACTTAGTTTAACATCTATTATCATTCAATAAGAAACCCTAGATTAGATAGATCAAATCAACATTAGATCAAAATATTATACTAAAATCAAGACAACATTGAATTTAGAAAAAAAGGCATAAGGTTTAATGCATAAATCCCAAGTTGAAACAAACATCCTAGAATAAGAAAATTTACAGAGTCATGACTGAATTCAACTAAAGAGTAAAATCATAAACATGAACATCAAAGATAAATAACGAGTAAAAAAGAAGGAGAAAGAACTCTAGTTGATTCTTGAATCTCGATTTCTCAATCTTCAAGTCTCCCCTTATGATTTCTCCATCCTTTCTCCCTTTTCTTCTCTCCTTTTCTCCCCATACTTAACCCATAATTCTCTCTGCAACAAAGTCCGTTAACTGCCTTTGAACCATTGAAAAACTGTCAAAACTGTCGTACACAGTCCGTGTGACGATACACGGTCATACCGTGTTCTTCTCATGTCTAGCGACCTTTTCTCTATTAGAAGACACAGTCAGTGTTAATTTACATGGCCTTATCGTGTACTCCTCTAATCTTCACCTCTTAATGGCAAACTTTACACAGGCTGTGTATCTTTACATGGGCAGACCATGTATTCCTTTGGTTATCTTCACTTTCCTCCTAAAACATCTGCAAACACCGAAAACAAAGCAGCAGTACCAAAATCACAAAAACTAAAGGCAATTTAACATCATTCAATACAAAAACAATGACAAATTAGAGCTAAAATATATCAAGAATATGGACTTATCAAACTCCCCTATGCTAGACTTTTGCTTGTCCTCATGCAAATCAAACTTAAATGCAAATTAAAAGGAAAAAGAGCTCAAATGTCATAAAGTTAAGATCACAAAATCAAGCAAAATAATTCATTGCATCTCAACTTAATCAAATACTCGCTCCAAGTAATAGTTCATCACTCACTATCTCTACCAAGCTTAGCTCAAAGATTCAATAAACCTTAATCACAATAGATATTCATTAGCATCTTCAAATCAATCTGGACTCAAAGGAGTGTAAACAAACATTTCAAAAACAAATTAGGATCATTCCCCCATCATCTTCTCCGTCTCAAAGGAGTGCTTGGTGACAAAATTAACAATCAATATTATTATTCCTCAATAATACATGCCTCAAAGGGGTACCTCATTGGGTATTTTCCCAGTAGCTTGCATCTCAAAGGGGTAACTAAAGACCAAATAACACCCTCAATTTTTTCGAGTCATTTAACGAACCAAAAAGGGACTTAACTCTCCCAATTACTAGCTGCTCCATACATAAGCCACTTAAGGAGAACAAATGCCGTGTCATTCATACTGGTTAGAGTTGGTATACCAAAAGTGTGTGATTTTGTGGAATTTGTTTCGGCCCAAAAAGAGGAATTTCTCCCAATACTAGTAACTCCATACATTCAAGACCTTAAGGAAAGATGAAGTCGCTCCACTAACCTCAACCAGTATTGGTACGCACACAGGTCACCTCAAAATATTCATTTTTTTAGAAAAATTAAATAGAACCAAGCCAATCAAACAATTCTCTAGTAATATAATAGAAACAACAACGAGATACCCAAAAAAATAAATTAATTAATCCCTTTCGACTCAAAAGCCAACTAAAAGAATTTAGATAGGTCAATATATCCTGAAGCTAAGCCTAGTTATAAACGAGCTTCGACCACTACTACGGAGTTAGTAGTTGACAAAGATGAGTGCATTAGAAAAGTGCAATAATAAACCACCCACTTTCTCTGAAAGAACTAAATAAAGCAGTAACCAAACAACGAAATAAAACAGAGACAAATATTTGCAAAGAAACACACAAATGCATAAACAAACAAACTATCATGCTCGAGAAGAGAATAAATGAAAACAAAGTGAAAAAAATCAAACAAAATAAAGATGAAAATATTTACAAAATAAATAAAGTAACCCTCCCCACTTAAATCAAGCATTGTCCTCAATGGAAGGAGAAGTGGGAAAAGACGATCACAGAAAAGATGGGGGGTGGAGATGGTAGGTTTCCAAGAGAGGAATATCACTGATGCCATGAGTTGAAAGTGGTTGTCATATCTTAAATTTGAGCATTATGACTCAGCACCTGTTTGGTTCAGCTTTTGGAGACTCTAAGAGACCTTTTTTCCACTGCAAAAGTTATTTAAAGGAAAAAATGGGTGTTTGGCTATAAACTTCAAAAGCACTTTTGAAGTAGAAATAACTTTTTCAAAAGCTAAATTTTAGAGCTTTTTAGAAAAGCCCAAATTTTAGTTTTTTCGGACAGATCAAATTTGCGTCACTTACGCAAATGTCACGGTGACTGTTCTGTTTCTTTTCTTTGGAGAGTTCTGTTTTGAGCCTTTTCTCATTCGCTTGGACTGTTCTCATACGCTTGGACTGTTCTCATAAGTCTTCTGAAGATCAACTCAATATATGTAATTTTTTGAATATCATCCTCCTTCACAACGCAGACGTTTCTAGTATATTTTTATGGAATTTCTCTGCTGAAGGTCGAAGTCTGTGTCTACGCTAAACGCAGACAAAGACAAAAACACAGACAATGTCTGCTTTTAACTCAGACATAGACGAACGCAGACAATGTTTGCACATGCAGATCGTGGTCTGTGTTTAATGTAGAACTAGTCTTTAGAGTGTTCACATGTTCCTGTTCACTTTGATGGTAGGTAAGGCACTGCTTCTAGTATGAAATGTTGCACATGTGCACTGCAACTGTAATGTAACTGTTCTGATGTAGGTTGGAAGCCTATCATTGTGAATGGTTATATGGTAACGGAATGTTCTAACATTCAAATAGTTGGGGTTTCTTGGGCTAGAGTTAGCAACTCCAATTGTGTAATCTTCAGTGTGTTCTTGAACTAATTGTGTTTTCAGTATGTGTTATACTTGAGGGCTTATGCTTTAATTAATATGCAAATGCACTAATGATATCATAAATAGTTAAGGGAAGTAGTAATGGTGTTCGAAAGTTGACAGTTACTAAATGCATTTGGGAGTGATCTTTGAGGCATTGATACAGTTGTGCATTCATGATCAATAAGGTTGAGCTTATTGGGTAAATATGGGACATAGTGTAAGGGACTATTTGGTGCCTGTATCAGTTGAGCTATTTTGGGGATATCAATCCGGCAGTTCCTTCTTGATTAGCTGAAATAAAGAGGGATCTCTTGCAATTACATAAAAATGGTAACTTAGAGGACGAAGACCGTTTCTACAAAATGATTAGTATAGTAGATCATGAGATGAGTGTTTCATAGTGTCAAACTCTGACACATTATTAAGTGACTTGAAAATTTTGTGGTTGGGGAGAACAGTGGTTGACTTTCAAGTGGTATTATGTTGGAAAAAATAAATGAAAATTGACATTAATTTGAAAACATCTGATGTTTATGCTTTTGAATCACGATGAGGTGCTCCACAACAGCCAAAAGTGGAGGTGATAGGTCAATGACAGCCTATTGCTTACATAATTTACAGTCTTTTTTTGGTATCTTATGTTGCCCTCTTTAATGTTTTAATGGTGTGATTCCATCAAACCGTGAGTGAAGATTATAGTCCCTTAAAGCAGTTATCTAGTTATTTTAAGTGCCCTCAATGATTCAAAGTAGGCATGTAAAATTGTTTTAAAATATAGGCTGAAAGTAATACATGATGAGTAATTTGTATTTGAGATAACAACTCCTTATGAATTGTCTCTTTCTTTACTTCTGCATATGTATAAACTTCCATAGTCATTTTGGTTATGCTTTCATATTTTCTTATACTTGTTAAATCCATTGTTATATGCAGTGGGGATTTTGTTGTTGATAGAAAATGTCAATATCAAGCCAAGATATTCAAGGTGGGGATAAATTGAAAAAAAGGATTAAAGCGGAGTGGAATAATAGAACTCTTAAAATTTTAATCAAAATTTTTGTGGAAGAGACATTAGTTGGAAATCGACCAAACGGTCACTTTAACAAGATTGGATGGAAAAATATAGTTTCAAAGTTTGCTCATGAAACTAAGAAGAACTATGAATACAAACAATTTAAAAATAAATGGGATGGATTAAAAAAAGATTGGCAACTTTGGACAAATTTAGTAGGTAAGGAAATTGGACTAGGATGGGATCCTACTAATCAAACTATTGATGCATGTGATGAATGGTGGGAAAAGAAATTGAAGTTAAGCATTTAGGCTTTAGATTTATATTGTTTTAATGTTAGTTGATAGTTTCATAACTTAAACGATATTATTGTAGGAAAATCCTGAGGCTGCCAAATTTCAAACTAAAGGTTTGAAACATATTAAGCAGCTGAATATTTTATTTAAAGATGTTGAAGCTACAGGAGAAGGAGCTTGGGCGCCTTCTTCAGGTTTTGTACCAAATGATGCTTATGTGGCATGTAGAGAAAGCCCAGTTAATATTGATCTTGAAGATAACCTTTTTGAAGACTTTGCCGTCAATCCAGAAATTGGAAATATTAATCATGAGATTAGTTCATCAACTCCAACTCTAGGAACTTCTACAAAAGGAAAGGAACAAAAAGAAAGAAACATGATACTAGAACAGGGGCAACAGAAAGGTTATGTAAACATTTGGACCGTATATATGATGTAGTAGAGAGTAGATCTTCAATGAGATCTGGTTATAGCATTGCTGAGGCGCTGAACATCTTACAAAGTATAAATGAAATAGAAAGGGGAAGTGAACTGTTTATGTTAGCTACGAAATTATTTTTGAAGAAAGAAAATAGAGAGATGTTTATTGAGCTTAAGAATGTTGATCTTAAAATCGAATGGCTTAAGAAAATGAAATGATTGTGTTTTTTGTAATAAACTAGACATGTCTTTGGATTTTGCTACTTGTAATGTGTTATATTTGATTTTTTTGGGTTAATTTTGTTGTAATGAATTAAATTGTACTTTATTATTATTATGTTATG
>JAOQMP010000007.1:12319894-12338423 GCA_027563575.1 Erythroxylum pedicellare
GAGAGAGTTAGTGGGAATTAAATGGCCATTGATCCCACTTAATATGCATGAAAATATCCTACCCCTTCTTTAAAGGGTAATTTTGTCATCTTGCTTAATAAGCAAGATTCACATGTATCATATGATTCATAATAAAATGAACCTAAACTACCAAACTTATGTAGCTTAGTCATGCATCTCTCACATATTGGATTCCCATGTAAAACCATTTTACACATTCTTCGCATCTCCAATACGTGTGACCCATTAGGCTCCTGGTGATATTAGCCACTTAAATTAACACTTAATTCAAGCAAGTCATGAGTGGTATCTAGCAACACATCATGAGCCCCAATTGAAAGCAATTGGTTTGACTACGAACCCTTTGATAGACAATGTTCCCATGCAATTCATCATTTCACCACCTAAACCCCACTTGGTTTAGAGTATGGTTAAAATGTCAAATCCTACTAGACTGACTATATTACACCTAGCATAAGTGATGTTAATTCTTATCCCCGAGGCTCATTACTTAATTGGATATGTCACTGAAGACTATCTTTATGATTCTTCCACTCTGGCTAGAGATTCCCGAGTAATGGCCCCAATAAGAGGTCGTGCGTATCATATCTTTCTATCGGGAGTGGTGAATCCTTTATTAGCTACTTAATTAACTTTGAATACCTCAAGCTATACCCAATAACCACACTCTAAGAAAATTTTGAGAGGCAACGAGAAATGGAGTCAGAGTACAATATTAGTATCCAAGATATCCTTAAGCAACTCAAGTCTAAAGATATTTGCACGATTGCTTTGATGAGACTATCATTGACACTAGACAGATTATTCATTTGATTGTCTCATAGAAGGTCATATAATGGACTTACTATTCTTAGTAAGCATCCACATGTTAACTTTAAACAATTCATGCTTACAGCTTATGCGATCCACTGCTTGATCCAATCAAGGAGTATAACATGTGCTAGTATATTCAGATTAATAATGTCCCATCTCATTAATCCTATGACTAGGGATAATTTAGATACTAATATAATTACACATGATAAGAATCTCATTATCTTGATCTCATCATGATTTCCTTCATGCTATTTAATGTATCAAGGACTTCATTAATTCGATTTAAGATCATTGTCAATTCATAAAGAACATGAACATCAAATTAATGAAAATGCCTTTTTATTAATCATAAAGATTTGTACAATAAGTGTTAAAGGTGATTGACTTTAAAGCACTTCTCTAACATCACACCCATGCAAAGATATGTTCCACCCCTATGAGACAGACACTTACCATCGCGATTGGTTATGCACTAGTGTGATAACCTATGTCACACCTGTGAGAAACTGATAGCTCACATAAAACCTACGTTTTTAATATAAAAACATCATTTGATGACAGAAAGAGAATGGAAGGTTTGAGAAATGTTTATGGGATTTGGGAGACGATGAGAAGGGCGACAGAGGAGAAACATTGGAGACCCATGGAGGGCTAGTCATCTTGAAACTACTTCAGAGGCAATATCGACACCAACAAACCCGGTTAAGCATATTCTTCATTATGTTTGTTGTTTTTACTCTCTTTAGGGATTGATTATGTTATCTTGTGTTTATTGAATAGTGTATTATGTAAGAATGATTGAACGTTCTATTTGATTGTTTTTATGTATGAAGCCATTGCTAGAATCGAATACAATACCTAGTTGTTGTTTTTCTTATTCATTTGTGGCAACTAATGGTTTCAAATCATTAGGAATAACATAACCTAAGTTAAATAATCAAAGCTAGGGTTAACTAACAACCTCTTCTTAATTAACTATGACCAAAGGAAAAAATTAGGGTTACTAGAGCTTGTTGTTAATCAACAACTAGTAGTTCAAAAAGATATGTGGAGAAAACAATTCAATGAAATATATTGGATTAAGTGTAAGCCGAGATAGAACAAAAGAACCTAGTCCCTAACAAATTCATCAATTTCATCATTTTTCAATGTTTTCTTTAATATGTTTTCATTAGCTTAGTTTCATTTTTATTTTCTTATTTAAAACCAAACAAAGCACTCATAACCTAGAAATAAATTATTTTAAAAAAAGCTAACCGAACACTCTCTGTGGGATCGACCTAGATTCATCACTACTATAGTTGTAGGTTTAATTTTTTTGAGTAGTGTTACAATGCATTACATCAATTTTGGCGTCATCACTAGGGAGTGTAGTGTCTTAGTTTTTATTCTTGATTTTAATTGATTTTTGTACATATTTGTTTGTAATTAGTTTCTTTTTAGTTATTTCTTGATCTTTTTATTCATTGGTTAGTGTTTACGAAAAAAGTTTCACGGGCAGAAGTAATTTTTTCCATAACTCTTATTCCCAATCTTATAGCTCAAATTGGAATGATCATACTAACTTCAGTTATAGATGGGATAACCAGCAAAATTACTTCAATGATAGTTTGTAGGATGCACAACAATTCCAGTATAAACTAGAATCTTCTTATTATGAATCAGGTTCACCTCTAGAAGAACTAGTTATTGTTGTCACTACTAACATTTTACAATTTTAGTAGAGATAAAGCCAATTTTGGTCTAGCTTCCAAGATTTGGAGTGGCAGCAAAACTCAGTTACATTTTTAGAAGAACCAGTTAATGTTGTTGCTATTAATGCTTTGTAATTATAGCAGTTCTAGGAGGACATGATACAATTCCATCAAGATACAACATCTAAACTCTAGAACTTAGCAAGCTAGGTGGGTCAATTGGCAGAAGCTATCAACCACCTAGCATCATAAAGTGAAGAGGCACAATTATCTTAACTTAAGGTGTACCTAAAGGATATTAGTGCAGCGGTCTTATAGAGTGCAGAGGAGCTTGAGAATCTTGAGAATACTACTCAAGGAATTTCTTGTTCCAAAGAAGTGTAGAAGGAGCTCGAAGCAGAAGAGGATACATCTTTTAGCTCAAAAGTAAATACTAAGTTCCTAATCGTTGTTAAGACTGACTCTTTGTCGTTACCTAGTAAGTTAGAGATATTGAACGAGGAAGAAAAAGGTGAAGAGGCATTCAAAATATTCCAAAAGTGAAGGTGAAGAGACATTCGAAATATTCCAAAAGTGCGGGAACTTAGTAGAGATTAAGAGTCAAAAGATAGGAAAGATGCTGAATGTGAATGATTATCTACCAAGGTCTTATCCTAAACAACCTTATGTGGAGATAGCTCAAATAGTGATCCCTAAAGACTATAATTTTGTTATGTGAGAAGAAAGTATGGAGTCTAGCCAGCGACACTAAACAAAGGCACTTCTTGGGAGGTAACCCAAGGGAAGTTAATTTCGTTACCTTTACGTTTTCACATTTGTTTCTTATATGCATTTGTTTTTTTAAGTTTGTTTGTTCTTGTTTTTTTAATCTTTAACAAAATGAGAGAGAGAATAAAACAAACAAACAAACAATTTCTCTTTTTTTGTTGCTTCTAGGATTATATAGTCATGATTAGAGTATGAATTGACTAGACGAATCCATGACAACTTTAATATTTACCTTTTCTCTTATAATTGGTCAATATGCATTATGTTTAGAAAAGTAGTGACTAATGGTAGAAAAAAATTAGTGAGATTTTGAGTATTATTATACTGACACATTCATATTAGTCTCATTATCTTTGTTTATGTGTGACCTTTATGATATGTACAATATGACTTTGCCTTGATTTTCTATTCAAGACCACATTTTTTTCACATGCATTAACATGGAAATGATATAGATATTTTTTTCATGAGCTACATTAGCTAAATAGCCTACCCATTTATATGAAATTTCCTTTGTTAAACCCTCTTTAGCTTTGTTAACCTTTCTTTGTATACTAACCAAATTAAATGTTTTTAAAGTTATCCAAATGTCCTACCTAAGCCTTAAAGCTATTGGAGAATTTGATGATTGTTGATGAGTGTGTAGGTGTGTATATATATGGGTACAGGTGTGCACATATATAGGTTGGTTATATTTCTCAGAATGTCATTTTGTTAAATTCCCATGTTGACGTTGTTTCTTTCAATATTTATATAAAAAGAAAAGAAAAAGAGAAAGAAATTGTATAATAAAAGTATCAAGGAGGAAATGCATAAGTATTGCAAAGTTATTTACTGTTAGTCTTTCCTCCTAAAATTGTATTGAATGGGTGATTTTAACATGTTGCATATGAGGTATATGTTGTCTTGGAAGATTCACTCCTTATAGTTTCAATATGGTGTTATCATCAATTTTTGAGATTGATCCTTCTTAATTAGTTATGCTTTATGTGGTTTTGTGGTGTGATAACTTGAATTTGATTTGTGAAAAATAGTTTTTGCATTCATCGTAACTGATGGTATCCAATTTTGAATGAATGTTGGTTTTTATGCTTGAGGTCTCATTGAGTGTATTTTGTTTCACTACCTTTGATGACTTTTATGCTAGTTTACCCATATACATCTCACCATACCTTTTCCCTTATTACAACCTTGAAAAGTCCTTTGATTCATGATTATGCATATCACTTTTAGTGGTGGACAAATGAAATGATTTGCAAATTTATGGAATGTTATGATCATGAATGATATTTGAGTGTACCCCTTAATATACCTTAATTAAACACATTTTGTCCAATTATACCATTATATTGCTTAGTTTTTGAAGGTGATGATTGTTTATTGATCACGAGCAGAAGTATTGAATGTTGAGCTTTTGCTATGGTTTTGAAATTCATTCATCTTTGCTTATGATTACAAATTCTTATGCAATATGGAAAATGAGTAAGTTTTTATAGGTTTATGATTTTGAATATGATGTTTTACCCAAGGATAGTCAAAAACTAAGTGTGGAGGAAATTGATATGTACTTAATTTTTGAAACATTTAACCCTTTACACTTAGTGATTAATGATATGAAAATGCTTGAGATACTCACTTTAGTTCTTATATGATTTTAGGTATAATTTGGAAGCGATAGAGCTAAAGTGAGTTAAAAGAACTATATTTGAGTTGTTTTCCGAAGATTCATATTCACTTGTCTTCATGGAGCAATAATGAGAAAGATTAGAAGAACAGGAGACAAGTTAATGCATAAAATAAACAAGAAGACTGTAGGAGGGCTCACAACCAAACAGGAAACACTCACAACTGTGACATGTTTTACATGGGCGTTAGACACCTCTCATGCCTATGTAAAGGTGTGTCACACCCTTACAGTCTTGATACACACACTCACCATCGTGAATGGTTATGCACGAGTGTGACAACCCATGTCACATCCATGAGACGCTGACAGTTCAACCAAAACCCTACATTTTTAATATAAAAGCATCATTTGATGGTAGAAAGAGGATGAAAGGTTAGAAAAGTTTAGTGGTTTTGGGATATGATGAGAAGGGTGACATAGGAGATACCTTCGAGGCCCATAAAAGGCTGGACATCTTAACATTAGTTCAGAGGTGACATCAATGCTGATGAACCTTGTGAAGCATAATCTTTATTGTGTTTGTTTTTCTTTCTCTCTTTAGGGATTGATTATGTTACCTTGTGTTTAGTGAATTGGGTATTGTGTAAGAATGATTGAATGATTTATTTGATTGCTTTTATGTATGAACCCATCGCTAGAATTGAATACAATACGTAATTGTTATTTTCTAATTCATTTGTGGTAATTAATGGTTCCAAATTATTAGGGACAATATAACCTAGGTTAAACAATCCGAGCTTGTGAGATTATTACTTAAATTAGTCTATTTTCCTCATTCGTATGGCAGCAGTCCAATTAGACTTAGAGAGCATCTCCTAGGTTATCCAATAGATAGGGTTAATTAACAAACTCTTCTTAATTAACTATGACCTAAGGAAAAATTGGGGTTAATAGAGATTGTTGTTAATCTATGACCAATATTTCAAAGGGAGGTGTGAAGACAGCAATTCAATGAAATATGTTTAATTAAATGTAAGCTGAGATAGAACCAAAGAAGCTGGTCCTTAAACGAATTCATCACTTTCATCATTTTTCAATGTTGTTTTTAATTTTTTTTCATTAGCTTAGTTTCATTTTTATTTTCTTATTTCAAACCAAACAAAACCCTTCCTAACATAAACATCAACTATTTTCATAACAAAAGCTAACCAAACACTCTCTATGGGATTGACCTAGACTCACCACTGTTATAGTTGTAGGTTTAGTTATTTTAAGTAGTGTTATAGTGTGCTACATATTGCTTAGAGAAGAACCTTTCATAATTGCTCATTCCGTAGACATCTTGAGGTATGGGCCTCTAAACAGAATGCTACACTATTAAGCTTCTTGTCAACAAATAACCCTCCTTTTAGGTAGTTAGCTTATGAGATTTTTTCTATTGAAAGTCTTTAGGCTTATAAGAAGTCCTAATAAGGATAATATGCTCTTATTAAAGTTTTCCTACTCAAAATAGGCAAAAAAAGGTTGTCAAGATAGACCCCTAACACTTTTACGGTTAACATCTCTTTGTGCAGATGTGGAAAATAGGTTTCAATCTATACATATAAAGGAGAAGAAAGTTCCTTTATCGCTTAACATTCACAATCAACAATTGGAATACTATTCCACCAAAGGCTTAGGTTAATTGGCTAGCTGCCTTAGTAAGCCTTTATGCTTAGATGACGCTACTGCTAATATGAAAAGAATAGGTCATACTCACATTTATGTGCTTATAGACGTCCAACAACCTCTTCCTAAGCTCCGATAATGAGACTAAATGAGAGTGGTGAACTCTTATAGGATTATGTGAAAGTTTAATATATTTAAAGGCCTAACCTCATGTACAAGAAAACTGGCAACCAATTGAAAGGGTATTAAAACAAGTTTTATGAAGAACTAATAAGCTTAAATTCCTATATAAAGAACAATGGAGACTTAAGGAATCCCCTCCATATATCACCTCCTTAGAAATTAACTATGAGGTTCATCTTCCCCTAAGGCCAAAACATATTGATAATTTTGAAGTCATAGTGGTGGGAAATCCAAAGAATGAGGTTAAGCTTATCAGTTTGGATACCTTATGAAAGGGTGACTAGATGTTAAATAAAGACACAACTCCTAATAGGACATTTCATCCAACTAATGAGGAATTCCAAGTTGCGAACAAAAGGAGGTTGAATAGAGAAAGGAAAGGTTCAAATTCTTCCCCTAAATTATATCTTTCATCAATCAAAACATTAAGGGCCTCAGTCTCCCTATTAAATAACTTTTTCTTTGAGAATATTTATGTAACACTAATTATTGTCTTATGGAATTACTTGAAACAATACCACAAGAAGAAATTTAGACAAAGTTATGTTTCTTGAGGAAGGTTGGAGATCCACATCATAGACGTAAAATCTTAGTGGTTAATAACCCCTATCTTGATTGAAATCAAGAAGTCAATCATATTATATTAATTTATATCTCTATCTATAAGATTGTTAGTAGATAACCTCAATCTAGAGATTACATATGCTTATACAATTATAATTTCCCAAGACCATTATGAAATGAATTAAGAAGCTTGACTTCCTTTGTTAACCTTTTATGGTTAGTTGGGGTGACTTTAATAGTAAGTTATACCAATATAAGGCAAAGGGAAACTTTTGCCTTAAGAACTACATTGAGGAGTAAAGGGAATGTGTTAGGGACATACATATCACATATCTTTCTATGGTAGAACACTTTTTTATTTGGAGGAAAAAAACAAAAGGATGTTTAGTTTTTTAAGAAAAAAACTTGGCAAGGCTATGGTGAATAGACACTAATTGAACTCGTTCTTCCTAAATTGCAAAGCAAAATTTAACAAATACCCTCTTAATAAATCATAGTTCAAATTTAGTTTAATTTTTTTAGTTTTAAGAAATACCTTATTTGTTCAAATTTAGTAATGCTTTAGTGGATATGGATGGCTTTAAGAAAGCTTTAATGAAAGGATTGGAATAAGATATCAGGGGGGCTAAACTCTTTATTTGCGTATGGAAACTTAAATTGATAAAGGTAGAGTTGAAAACCCTTAACAAGCAAAGCATATGTGGTATTTAATACGTTGTTACTTAATAAACTTTTTACATAATCTAATCTTAGCTAGCCAAGTTCCCTTTTTATCTTTCTCTTCAAAATAAGGAGAGGTTTTGATTGAATTTTCCTAATTTGGTCAATATTTTAATAACTACAAATGCACAACATAGTTATAACTAGTACAGGTAGGTACAGGTTGATCCCACAAAGACAATGATTACTAGTAATTAACTTTTTCCTATAATCTAGCCTAAGCATCAATTTTGGATTTTAATAAAGAAAATAAAATTTTAAAAATTATAATAAAATAAGCAACAACATTGAACACAGAAACAAGGAATAACTTAGAAAGCTGTTAATATTAGAAATTAATATCTAGGTTTTGAATCGCCTTAAAAACCCTTAATTGATTCATATTTTATTATGCAATTGTTTTATTGATTTATTAGACCATAGAGATTCCTATGGTACATTAATAGTTAAACTTAAGTTTACTAATTTTTATAAGTTACCAATTTTTGAATCCCTTTATTAGGTTTGACCCTAATCAAATCACAATATATTAATCAAAACAATTGCATTAAATAGAATAATTAAAACATATTGTAGCATAAACTAGGGTTCAACGAACTTAGACACTAAAGAAGTTTAGCTACGTATAACAAAAAACAAAATTAAACATAAGCTAGAAGAAAAACAAATAGTAGTTTATAATTCTAAATGTCCTTTTCTCTTTTATCGAATGTTCTTGTAAGGTAGAGGTTTGATCTTGTATTTAGTTGGATCTTCTGATGATTTCTTTGTGTTTTCCATATTTCTAGATCAATATCATCCCTTCTGGATGTTCTCTATATATGGAATCATCTCCAAAAGTTTGTTATCCTTAATTGAGGCCAAACACATCCTTTTATATGGAAATTTAAGGTTTTTGGGACTTACACATTTTGATACATAGTCGTGCATCTCCAAAAATAATTAAAATCGTGGTTATACATAGTCATATATCAAACTGTGTATCCCTTTTGTGCTTCAATTTGTCATTTTATGCTTCTCCTTTAAGTTCGTAAAGGCAATTATACCTTATAAACAAACTTAAAGTGAAGTAAGTACCAAATATACAAAAAAAAGTATAAAATATCAAGCAAAATGCAAATATAAGTGTAAAAATATATTCAAATATGCATCTATCAAAACATCCCCACACTTAAGCTTTTGCTTGTCTGCAAGCAAACCATAATAAAAATTATAAATTTATAACATCAATCTCAATCTGTCCATTTATACTCTAAATCATCATATCATGTTGAATCAAATTAACAGATAAATAGAATCAAATTATCCTCAAATTAACTTCCTAATTCAATGTTAATAGTAATCACATCATAATCTCATTAAAGCCAAAAGCATCACCCTCACTAAGATGTCACTCAATGCACTCAAGTGTTTAGGGTGAAAATTATCAAAACTCTCAATCAATTCATAATAGAATTCTTACCATATGCTTTCAATAAAATTACATCTCCACCACTTATGTATAAACTATAAACAAAAGTCCAAAGGTCTTTACACAAGTTATAATGGATCCAAAGGTCTTTACACAAGTTGTAATGGAGTTTAAGTATGGTATGATTGGGATAATAAAAAGTGTTAAATTGAAGGAAATTTACTAAACAATATAATTCAAGACTTGTTTACAAATACACATAGGTCCTTCACTGCAACTCTATTGGTACCATAAACTTATTCATGATTTTGCACTTTTTTGCCTTTTTTTTAATTAAACTAATTGATCATCATTTAGTACCACAATTCCAGAAATATTGGACCTTTCAATAATTCAAAGTCTTAATAAGTCAATGTAACTAGTGCACAAGGCTCCTCACTTTGTGAGGGTCTGGGGCTATAATGTACGCAGCCTTCCCATTGTATTTTTACAAAAAGACTATTTCTGTGACCTTATGGTCATAAAGGATCAAGTTTACCAGTGGCTTCAAGGCTCACCCTCAAGTCTTAACAAGTAAATAATGTCAATAACCTTTATGGTTCAAAATAATAAAAAGATATTCAAAGAAAAATAGGATAAAGGTTAACTGTGGGTTTAATCAATGAAAAAGGATAAGGCTTAACATGGTTATTCCTAAAGGTAAATTTAAGGGTGTAGTAATTTTCAAAGATATAGGCTTAATCAAGTTGTTGAATTTAAGTGCCTTCATCATGTCAATGCTTTTAATTTAAGAAATATGTTCTTGATGTGTATAATAAAAGCAAGTTTTAGAATTATTCTACTATACGTTGATAACACATATAAAAGAATAAAAAGAGCTTAAAATTTTTTAAATTTGTGCTCTTATACTCAAAAGCTCGCGAAAAAGATGGGTATTATGTGCGTAAATAATGTGCATGATCATTCAACTAAAATATTTTAATGATTATTAAAAATATGAATTAAAAAGCAATTTTATTCTAGCTATCATTCTTTTGCATACTAATTTAATTCAATATTTAACAATGAAATATAGTATTGATGGGATTTCTACTAGGTGTTATTGTTGATGTTCTTGTTGAAATATAGTATTGATGGACGTATTTAAACCAATTCAATCAGTTAACAAAATTTTATAATTAAGATTATAACAAGCTTATAGAAACCATTAGAATTCATTAACACCTTCCCCATACTTAAAGTTGTACATTGTCCCCAATGTTCACAATATATAAAAAGTGATAGGGTTAAGTTGGTGCTTTCCTAAATATGATGATTTTGTGATTTCTAATGTATCCAATAGTAACTACATCCTTCGAAGAAAAAGAGATAAGAAGAAAAAAGAAATAAATATAACAAAAATATAATGAAATATAAAATAACATTAACATTAATGTTAAACAAAATAAAAGCAATAAGAATATTACATAATTAAAAGGTAAAATAAAAGATACAATAGTTAAGCATCTCCCTTTTTATTTGTCGTGACTAAGAGCAACCCACCAATGGGAGGTCCTTGGACGGTTGATCTTCAGAATATGGAGGAGCTGATGATGAAGAGCCCGCGTCAGATGATGGAGGCTAGAATGTAATGCCCTAGCAACTTGCCATCTGCAATAGTAATTCCCCCATCCATCTAATTTAGGCCTTAAGCGTACTCATTCACTCCACAAGCTCCACCTTTTATCTATCCAATCAAGCTATCGTCACCTGGTCCAAATTAAGTGTCTTCAATGCTACCCCTCTCATCTAGGATGGTAGTGATTGTGGTTGTGGTTGCTCCTCCTATAGTCCACCCAATATTGCTGGCTCGTTAGGGTACCCAATGAGTCTTTATTTGTCACTTGTAGGCCCTCGATATCTGTTAACCATGCCAATATGTTGTATCACAGCAAGGTTAATTGCTTCTATAGTAGCCATCTTCTGTATTGGTGGCAATCTATCAAATACACTCATTCGTCATGCAAGTCTAGTCATGTAAGGTTTGATACAGATTATGCAAACCTTCTTTTCCTCACTCTGCTGCTTGATGAATTAGGCCATTGTGTTCCCCAAATGGATCAACGTCCTCTCTGTATACTCCATAAATAGTACACATCTATGTTCCCAACAATAGCCTAGCTATCACCCCAATCACTAAGAGTATCACTTCGGATACCTTGAATATATTTGAGTGTTTGATGGTGTTAGATTAAGGCCTTGGACTTGCTTGGTTTGTAGTCATCTTTTATGACGATGGTAAGCCAGAACTGTCATGGGGAAAATCCATACTAAAAGTGTGCCTGTAATGCAAGATACTTTGGTGTCCCCATGAACTCCTAATCGTAGACACCCATCATGATGGAGAATGTCGTGTAGCACATCTGAATCATTTCTTGCATCAATCGAAACTAGATTATGTTAGAACAATTTCTATTATAGTAACCTCTCTCCACAGAAAATGTGGAGAGCACCTCTAATTTAAGCTCCTTGTAGGAGGGCTCCACAATCTAAAAAATTTGGGACCATGCACTAAGGTTCGTAAGGTCCTAAACTTATTGGGCTAAGCCCACTTAGTCCAATGCCTCCCAATTGATAAATCGACTAGTAATGAATTTTTTGCCCTTCAGTCACTAGTATTGGTCCTTTTAGGCCCCGATATTAAACAATAACATTTGCGGTTGCTCTGGGGGGTTAGGTTGTGGATGAGGAACATTCTCCTTGATGTCTCTTACTAGGGGTCTCCTGTGCTCGCCATAATCTCATCATTATACCTAAAACTTAAAACAAGTGTGAAAATTGTCAAATAAATTATGTGAATATCCTTTTCCCCAAACTTAAAATTTACTATGCTCACTAAATTATTAAATGCGAGAGCACGACAACAACGAAAATTAAAACACATAAAATAAATTAACATGAATAAATAAATACATAAACAATGAAGTAAGAAAATAACAGAAAATTAACTAACAACCTAATTAATAATGAAATTAAACTTAAGAATATTTAATTAACTAATTAAGCTAACCTAATTATTTAATTAAAAATTCAACCCTAAAATTGAAATTGAAAACCTAACTTCACAATTACGTAAAATTGAAAAAATTGAACACCAAATTTATATAAGTAAACACAAACCTAATCTTCAATTAAGGTAAAAAAATCTATTAAAATTAATTTCATGAAAAACATCACAAATTAATAGTTAGTATTGAATCATTAAAACACTTAGTAAAGTTATTATTCAACTATCAAACCACAATTAAGCACACAATCAAACAAATTTGTCAAAAATTTAGAAATAATGAAATTAATGTTTTAAGTGAAAAAATTACGAAAAAAATGCAAAACACCAAATGAATCATGCATAAAGAAGTTAAAGCAACAGGAAAACGTACTTTTGTGTTGCTAATTTGACTGAAAAAATGCAACAATTAGGTTGGGAGAAGTTGGAGGCAACGGTATAAGTGAGTGAGAGAAAAGAGGAGTGACAAAAAAGGGAATTGTGGCATTTTAAACTTGTATTGCGAACTTATACAGTTTGATACATGACTGTGTATCAAACCTTGTAAGTCACACCTGCATGTTTAGACCTGCATGTTTAGAGAGCATCCAACTGTCCCCAAACGTGTGCAACTTCAACAATATATGCTAAACTTAAAATTTATGCACTTTAAAGTTATAAAACTTTAACATGTATAACCTAACACCGAAATCATGCACGATCTTATGAAGATGCTTAATGTTCTAATCCTAATTTGCATCAAACTTAAATAAATCCTCGTCTAACATGGATTTAAGATTGAAATAATGTTAAAATAAACCTAAACTAATTCATAGGTTACCTCCCATGTAGTGTTTGTTTAATGTTGTTAGCTCGACATAACCTCCAAGTTTGCCTTCATCCTGGATTTATGATAAGTGGTTTGCTTCCACTTGTTTCTTCGTATGTGGATTTTGTAGCTTGTAAGTAAGCCACATGCTGCAAGATAATAATAAGGACACAATTTATCAAATTAATAAATCTAATTGAAAGCAATAATTCTCTTTTTAATGACAATCTATTAATGAAAGATGGAATGACAAAACTCCCTGAATAGTTAGTTGACTAGAACAGTTTGTCTGCAAGGAAATGGAAATCCTCCGTACTTAAGGTCACTACCAACACTTCTTCAGTAGTTTCCTTACTTGGTTCCTCCGCCAGTTCTTCCTCATCCTTCTTTGTCCACTCTTTTCTTCTTCCTTAACAGAGGTTTTTTGTAGCATACCACTCCTATAGAGCATATGCCCGATATGCTGAAGGATGTTTGAGAACATACTCTATGAGAATGACACGTTAAGATGGTTATATCTTTTCCTTTCACAATTTAATTCATCGTATATATCATAAAATATTCCAACAACATTTTGTTGCATTTTTAATCACAAACATATAAAGTCTCAAATGTCATTACACTTCTAAAATTCACATGTACATTGTACAATAGTTGAGAGATACAATTCTTTGATACAAAATAACTAATGAAAATTATAGGTACAACTGATCCCGACTCTGACCCATATCCAAATGTAAAAGCTACTTCAACTGGAGTAGCTAGATCGCCTATGAGCCTGAAAATCAATGTTGCAATTTTGATGAGTTTTCAAACTCAGTGAGTGAAACATCATTGATGTTTTCACTTAAGTCCGAAATACAGAGGCAAATCATATCCTAATCTAACAAGGATTTCATAACATTCAATACTGACTATCACATCACATTTTGTCACACTCGATCAAGTACATGCAGATAATCATATTTTCATAAGCATATCAGATAAGCTAACATTTCCTATCATAACACATCCTCATTTACTCTTCAACTGTATTTCAATCAATTCAGTAATTCATTTCAATTCAAACATATGATACATATAAGAATGTATATACAGATTCACATATGTCTCCATTTGTTGTTACTTTGTTATGATTGAGCACCTTTTTACTGTATTATATCCATTATGAATACTGGACTTATTTCATATATGTCCCGTACTCATTGTAGATACTGTGCTGATTTTATATACTATCTCGTACCTATTGTAAGTATCAGGCTCATTGATAACTGAGTTTGTGGCTCTTTATGCAAATTTATAAGCTTTATGCTCTTTTTCATGTTGGTCAGTCTAGTCATAACTCCTTTATCTGATTATGCATTTCAATGCGATGCATCATTTCATATGCCATATTTCATTACGTTTCATTCCTGTGTGATCCTGTCATATGTACCAATTTCATCAGATCTAAGTCTGACAATTCATATTCAACTATTCATATAGTTCATATTCATTCTAGCATTTCACATTCAATTACTCTCATATTTCATATTTATTCTGTCATTTCACATCCAATTGTTCACATTTTTTATTTTCAATATACAAATCATACAAAAGCACATATAATTGAGTTACACATCTAAGTTAACATATAGTACGCTCCAGATAAGCTATTGCCTTAACAATCCGGCAATGTCTAGATGCTGATAATATACTTATGCTTTTTTAATCATGCAATACACACATGTAGTTCACACATTACTAAATTGATCAATCATATGATTATTCAATCATAAACATGTTTATATGTCATGTAAAATGCATGCTCAATTGATTATCTCAGGTATGTATCTTTATTCACAAATCTTGATCATTCATTCATCATAGCTTGTATATAACTTGTTTGGAATTTGGTTAGGCCTTAAGCAAGTTTGATTACTTTAAATTCATCAATCCTTTCCTTGCATTATATATCTTCATACAATTTCCCAATTCTTATTCAATCAAACCTAATTTATTACTTATATCATTTGAATCACATTTGCATTCATAGGAACATCTTTATACCATTAACAACTCACACTTCCTAAATTCATACACATTGATATCAAACAATCCATTCTTCAAATCATAACATCAATTAACAACCTAAACTTATCAAACCTTTAACTAATTAATATAACAACAATCTAGGTTCATTTTATGCCCCAATCAAGTCCAAATACACATAAGTAAAGTAACTTATCCTTAGTTGGTTCAATTATCACACAAAACTAAACTTTTCTCACTTCTAGGCATTGCCCACGATCGTGGTAAGGAGCTTATGTAGCTCCTATGATCGTGGGATAGGTAATCCGAAGGTGCATTATCTAATTTCCATAAAATTTTCTAGATTCTTACATCTTTATACCAAATTCAAAACATCTTCATCAAAGTCCATTAATTATTCTTCAATTCCTCATCAAATTCATATCCAATTCCAACTTAAAATATTCAATTGGTAGCTCACAAACTTTGGTCTTTCATGCATCAAAAATTAAAATAGAAACTTTTATTCACTAATATACATGTAGTCCTAGTTTTTCCCGCTTTAAGAACACTACACTAGCACCTTTCTTTAGCATAATTCACCTTCATATATTTCAAATCCCAATCTAATTCATCCATAAAACAATCTATAGCCTACGGTTTTTATACATCAAGAACAAGACATAAAAGTATCCAAATTCAGGTATCATTTTCTAACACAATTCATCACCAACATAATATAAAATCCATCCCAATTCAATCATCATAACCCTTCTATTATAACATGCCATAATGATCAATCTTTTACTTACTTGTCTAACTCAAATGCTAGATGATCAATTCATCAAGCTAACTTAGCTCTCCATGCATCCAAAATCATCACCAATTTAAGGTAAAAATATGTTTGTTTTCAACTATAATAAAAGACCACCACAAGAACTATAATATTCTGGTTCTATAACTATCTTATGAAGGATAAAAGTATGGATTTGGTGTAGCAATTTAGCAAGACTTAAACCAAAATAGAAAGATGAGATAGAAGCAAGTTTCAACAGAGAGAGTGAAAAAGTAAGAGAAATGAACTCAGTAGAAACTTTTCTAGCATTTACTTAATTTAATTAGATGCAAGGTGTCATTATCTTATATTAACATTTGTCCTTAGGCCTGTATTCCATTTTTCATGTATATATGCTGCCATTTGTCACTTAGTTACTTAGTCCATTTGTCACACATTCATTGCTGTCATTTGTCAATTAATTAGCTATGTCATTTGTCACTTAATTTTCATGCCAAATGTCACGAATTCATAGGCTTAGTCATCTTAATTTTCTACGTAACAACTTGTCTTGCCATTTGACATTTTTTCTAGACTAAATGTACATTTTAATTCATCAATTTCTCAAATTTAACAATTAGTTCCAAGTTACTAATTATAATCCATCAGTTATTGACATTGGTAAACCAAAGTACAAGACATTGAAAATGCGTATTCAAGTCACATTCATTTTAGTTTCATACCCTAGAATATATCAATTGGGTGCAATTTGTCTAAATCAGAATTCATATGTATATGCTAATATGATACATATGATACAATCATAAAATCATGTCACAAATGTACCAAATTCATTCTATATGATGCCACTCACGTGACTTAATAGTCTCGCACTTTAAATCCTTCAACAATGTAAGGGACGAAATATTACATTTTTGGCTTATCTTCTTCAATTACCCATTTCCACTTCTCTACTTCTTCTTCTTGGGTAGAGGCTTCTTCATCTTCTTTATCAAGAAACTCTTTATGGAATGTCCCTCCATTCATGAAGGCAACCCTTGTCTTTTCTTCACTCTCGAATTCACATCGGTTAGCTTTTATTTCAACAAGGAGTTCCATTTATATATTTGAAATACTCTCTTCCTCTTTTTCTTCCTCTTCTTCGTCTTCTTACAGAAGCCCATTTCCCCTCCAAAGGGGGTTGCTATTCTTTATTCTTTATTCTTTAGTAGGACAAGGCACACTCCTTTGGACAGTTGGTCCTTCCAATTAACCAAATTTTGTATTCAAGCCTTCGTTTCCTGATGCCTCATGATTGATTCATCAATGAAATCGACCATCAGTTGTGTTGACACATAATGCGTTTTAATAAAGGGTTCAGATCACCTGTTTTCGTTACTTTGTGTCTATCATATTCCATTAGCATGTATCCATACAATTTTTATAGGTCCCATTTATTAGATAGATAGATGCTCATGAAATAGGGTTGGTACAAAATAATGAGAACAAGTAATATATTCCCTTCATAAGTTAGGTTTTCAACTCTTTCTGCTTTACAACCTTATTTCCTTAGATTCTTCTTCTACTTTTAGAAGTTTCCCTTGCCCTCGTTGGCTTTTACAAATGACATATGTACAAAAATTACTCCACATAAAGGACATGGGAAATTATTGGAGGACTTGGCTTTATTTATTCTATTTTCAATATCCCTCTTAACTCTTAAGTAAAGTTTCATCTATATTTGTATTTTTCAAAATATTACTCTCAGTTTTCGACAAAAGAATCATAACATTTTCCCCCAACAAATCTAATCAACTTGTATAATATTAGTTTAAACATTATTTAATAAATCTATGTTTTACAATCATTTATTTTTATCTTAACATTTTCTAAATTGAAGTGACTTTCATCACAACTGGATAGATATATAAGTTGAGTTAAATTGAATTATTCTCAAATTTAATGAAAAATATATATCTTTATATCTATATTCAATTCGGTTCATAACATAAGCTTAATTTTTAAATTTAATTTGACTCATTAAAAAATTTTAAATTTGAACTTAATCTATAAATTCATATTTTATAAAATTTTAATAATTATATGAAATTTGAATAAAAGATATTTAATTGTTTGTCAAATAAAAATAACTATAAGCATCTTATAAGATAAAAAATAATTTGTGAAAATTTTCACAATAAAAAATAATCAATTAAATAAATATAAAAATATATAATTATGATAAAGTTTAAATAATAAAATATTTTTTAAACACTAATTAAGTCATAATTCTTCAATGTTATCGACATTTTTTAAAAACATCATTTTACTATATTTATTATTAAAATAGAATAAATAATTAAAAATATAAACATTTTTTAAATAAATTTTTTGTATTTTTATCTTCCAAAATAATTA
>JAOQMP010000007.1:12344114-12358755 GCA_027563575.1 Erythroxylum pedicellare
ACAAGCGGGATTTAATTAGTCCTAGGATTATGTAGGTAATGTAGGAATTTTTTAGTAGTGACAAGTTAGTCACTGAATTTAATAAAACCTATCTATTCATGGTTCCAAAAGTCTCCAATCCAATGATCCTTAATTATTATAGACCTATTGCTTATTTTAATGTTATATACAAGATTATCTTGAAAATACTCGCAAAATGGTTGAAACAATCTCTCCCTAAGATGATAAATGCAAGCCAAGAAGCACATGTAGTTGGAGGAAGCATAAGGGATAATATAATGATGGCCTGGGAACTATTTTGAGATTACAATTCCAAGTTTCATATTAATAGTTATGTAATCCAAATTGATTTCACCATGCTTTTGACAAAGTGGGATGGAAATTCATCATTTCAACTCTACAAGCCTTTGGTTACCCTAACAGATTCATCAAATGGGTTCATGCCCACATTACTATAATCTCCTTTATAATACTAGTTAATGGGGAGCCATCAAAAAATTTTAAAGCTCAAAAAGGCCTAAAATAAGGAGATCTATTATTGCCTTATATCTTTACAATCATTAAGGAGGTATTACACAGGATCACTAGTTTAGACATTGCTAAAACTCCATAACTCAATTATCATTATAGATGTGGAAACTCAAAATCTCACAACTAACTTTTGCCTTTGATTTACTAATGTTCTATGCTAATGATCCTGTGTCAATTGGAGCATTGCTACACTCTATGTAAATCATCAAGGAAATTTTAGGATTGACTTTTAATCCAAAGAAGAGTTCTGCCTATTTTTCTAAACATAATTGGGTGGACTCTACAAATTTGATTTCTGATATATGGCTAAAGATTTTACAAGTACCCCTAGCTTACCTTGGTGTCTCCATTTCAACAAAGAAGTTAAAGAAATTAGATTGTAGGCCTCTAATATCTTCTGAAAGAGGATCTCTTCATAGAGCAGTAAGTTCCTTTCATATAGAGGCAAATTACAACTAACTATCTCAATCCTTAGTAAATTGTACACCTACTGGCTATCTCATCTCATAATACTAAGGAGTATCCTAAATAAAATTGATATAAAAAGCAAAGACTTCATATGGAATGGTTAGAATACCTCTCATACAAAAGCTCCTAAGGTTAAATGGAGTACAATATGTTCTAAGGAATATGGAGGACTTAGAATTACATCTGCAATAGAATAGCTAAAGCATTAATGGATAAGATAATTTAGAGAATATATATAGAAAAAGAAAATATTTAGATGAAATGGATCCACATGTTTGACGTCAACTAAGAGAGCATACGGACTATTAAGTGTAAACCGACTCAATCCTATATACTTTAGTAGATCTTAAATACTAGACAACTTGTGTAACCTTATGTCAAGTATTTTATTGAAAATGGCAGTAATACAACATTTTGATATGACAACTAACATCCACTGAGGCGATTATCTCTCACTTCGTACACCCATAGTTTAAGAGGATCTGTACTTGTCAAAAGTATGGCCACCTATTTTTTTAACGTACTCTTGTTAACCATTTATGGAAATAATTTCTCCTAATGTTCAATCTGATTAAGGAAAACTAGACATGGATAGACATACTTAGATGGTCAACCAAGGTGAAATTCAACTTAGAAGGAGATTACAAGTTATTCAAAGCTAGTTTTGATATACTGGTTCCCTACATTTGGAGAAAGAGGAATGTCAAATTATTTGGTGATGCTAAGGATGTCTTGAAATATAACTTGTAAGGGTACATGACCAAACACAAACTTATTACTCTTACATGCTCTTATAAAGGCTCGATAATATCAAGGCTAAAAATGAGACTGAACTTATAAACCATGGCTAATATTCTTTAAGTGTTCTTCTAATTTATGTCAGTGTAGCTAGTTTACTCTACAAAACCTTGGAGTTGTTATCACTATAATGAATCTATTATTCTATTAAGGGATTTATTAATTACTTAAAAAACCTTTATAATGAAGTTTAACTAGATTAAATCATTTATTTCTGTCTTCATCCCACTCTTTGTATGTGATCCATTAGATTCCCAAGTATTGTCAATGGATATAAATTATAACCCTAAATCTTATTTAGGATTAGATAAATTAAACTCCTTTAATATATCTTTAATTCTCTAATTAAACAATTTATATCTATAAATCAATACTGTCATCTAACGATGCATCATGACTATCCAAATATTTAGAAATGTTAAATTGGTTTGGACTAATTTTTTTATGCATAATTTTTTCGTATAATTTCATAATGTCACTATATAATATTCTGATTAGACATAGAGCATATAATTAATATCTAATTTATTTGAGTCCAGTTATATTAGTTCTCTACCATTAGTAAATGATTAAATTAATGAAATTTGAAAGTTGTTTTTAAAGTGTCATACCACCTAGTCCAAGGATTTTCTGAATCAATGTTAATCTATCAACATAATATTCTCCTTAATTACTTTAGGGTGATGAATAATATCTTGATCACTCAATTACCTTCATACAATTTATTCTATATATAATGACTACTAATTGGGCTACTCTTAACTAGAATAGGTCATAAGTAGCATGAAAACGTATCAATATCTATATGAGATTCTTTGATGATCTTAGGCCAAATGATCACTTATACAATCATCACAATGGAAATTTTCATATACATACAAGTGATGTTTCAAATAGAATTCTTGTTTTAGTAATTATGCGTTCATTTTAGTAAACTTGTTTTCTAACAAACATCTACTTGTTTGTTTAATTATCTCCATGCTATAGTCTAAAAAATCAATTGCTTTTTTCAAAAGTTAGAAGTATAACATGTGCTAGTGCTTTTATATTCTATAATGTCTAGTCTTAATAGAATAATGAATAGGAACAATTTAGGGATAGTACATAAAAACAATATGAATCTCATAATTGTGATATCATTATAATTTCATTAACAATGTACATTTATCTTATAGACTTTATCATATCCATTTAAATATGTATAAGACAAAGAATACCTTTAAATAGCTATGTTACTAAAGCACAACTAACTAATTGACTTAATACATTAGCAAATACTCTGTTGCTTTAACCAATTCAAGATGAAGATTGGCCAATAATTCCAAAAACAACCTAAGACAACACCATTGGTATTGTTTAACCAAAAATATATTTACTAAAGGATAAACTTCTATGCAATTCCATCAAACTTTTGATAGGGTGGTTACATATATAATGTTGATTATATACAAAGGTCATATGGAATTGTACAAATTGTACATTCCCACAACGAAACAAATCTAAAGGAGTAGTTCAAAGAGGTCTTGAGTGTTTGCAATTTTAAATCATAATAAGGATGAGCCAGAAAGGAAAGAGAGATATGAATGGATTAATCATAGTAAATTATTTAGCAATGTTTGTGACATTTCCTGGAGAAAAGTTAGCCTTCCAAATATTATGTGTGGTCTTGAATGATATGGTTTTGATATGTTTGTACTAAGCAATATATTATGCAAATTAATTCTATGCCTTTTCATCACAATTCCTTTTATTTTGTTCCTACTAGGAAAAATCAAAACCAACTAATGTTAAAACGTAATTATATATATTAATTGTTAGCTAATCTGTAATATCCTAGTTCGATAATTGTATTATGTCATTTGTTGTACATGCATTTTATAGAGTGTGCTCTATTCATGGTATACTAGAGTAATTTAAGCATTTAAATGTATTATTAGGTTATAATGGAGATCACGGATAAATTAGAGATGGTTTTAGACTCAACTAGAAATTTCTCGAAAGATTTTCAAAAACTCCGAAAAGCTACGAAATGAGTTCAAAAGAGCTTTAAAAGCACCAAAATGTGCTTTGGAGATTTAGGTGATACTTTTGAATGAAATCCAGATGATTTTGGTGACATTTAGTGAATCTGAAAATTCTTCCGGGTAACTGAAAAAGTTATCAAACAATTTCGAAATATGATGAAAAACTCCAAATTTAGGATTAGAGTCCATAGGAATTAAAACAGGTCAAAATGGAGGATGTCTGAATAGAATTTGGGTAATTTGAAATTGTTGGACTAAAATGCCCTTTTTGGAAAATAATGGGTATTGATGATTTTAAAACTATTCGAAATTTTTAAAAGGATACAATCAATAAGTATTGACCCTAATTAGAGTATTTCATTAAAAACTTGATGATAAGACAATTGTGAAATATTTTCGAGATTTAATTTTGTTAGTTGGTGAATTAAATGCATTAAAGGGCAATTTGGTCTTTTTGTACTCATTAAGGGCAGTTTGTCTTTTTACATGATATTAGCGTATTAATGAGTCATTAAAAATGACTAATGTGAAAATGAGAAATGTGTGATGAGTCATTAGTGATAACAAGAAGTTGACGTGTAATCCATTAAATGAGTGTAAAAGTAACATTTTACTTCATTCTTTTTACATAGCCATGAGAGTGAATGGAGAGCATCATTAAAGAGCCCAAAAATTAAAAGAAAATAATAGAGAAGCAACATGGGTTCAGCCATTGTTGGAGAAAAGAGAGACGACAAAGAAAAAAAGAAGAAGAGGGAGCTTCGACTATGATATAGACAAGTGTTCCAAAGAGTTTTTCATGCTCTTCTACCTCCAATCAAGCATCTAATAAGATTCCATGGCCATCCAAGTGAAGAATAAAAGAAAACGGGTTGGTAAGCTTACTAATCTTGTTGAAATTTTGGATTTGTTAGGTTATAGGTTATATTTGGTTTTGATGGTGTAAATTGCACCCTTTTAATGTAATATCGAGGTTTTATTACATTGGAAGCAATTAGGAGAAGCAAATTAACAAAACCTATTGGACCCCATTTCTGGAGCCTAACTCGAGAGTCATAACTTATGAGCATGATTCCTTGTGAGGTTGTTTCAATGAACCCTCATTAGCCAACATCGGTTCATCTTCATGCTCTAATACCATAACATGTTAGACCCCGATTCCAAAGCCCAACTCTTGCGGAAAATACAAAGATTTGAGCATATTTTCCTATAGGGTTATTTCAATGTAATCTCCTTAATCATCCCACGAGGGGGAAGCCCACACCAGTCATAAAATGGAATCACAATTTGAATTCTTTATAAAATTTTATTTCCATGTCTGTAGTTTAATTTTCAACAAGAATCATCTCATTTGAAGCTCTATCGCTCAAGATATGATCAAAATACCGAAGTATGTTCAGTAAAATATCCTATTAATACTCTTCCAACCGATACCCTTACTTTCTTTCCATCCATCCTTTTCAAATCAACACCAAAGGCTATCAATTTCTGTTTAGAAATATGTAAAGGTTTTAGGAATCCATTGGTTCAAAAATCAGGTCAATTGGATGTCGGATGACAAAGTTATAGCCAAAAAAGTCAAACATATTTAGAGCTAGAAAACCCTTCGGGTGTGATCGTGAAGGACAAAGGTGCGATCACGAGGGTGAAGGTGTGCTCGCAAGGAAGGCTGGTACGATCACAAGTAGAGTGGTGCAATCGTGAGGAAGGATGGTGTGATTGCAAGAACGCTTGGTACGATTGCGAGAGTGCCTGGTGCAATCGCGACCGAAGCTGTCTTGCATATACATCCTATGTAACATTACTAACTTCAAATGATCATAAATTTCAACTCTGATGTCCAAAAATTACGTACTATATACCTTTGGAAAGATAGAAAGATAAGAGACAAATTTCTATAGACGCTTTTGCCTAATTCATCCTAGATTAATCTATATTTAACCCCAAAGTTAGAACACAAAGTTCGCCCCTATGAAAAACTTGAAGATGCAATGTTCAAAATTAGGAAAATCATGAGCGAACGAAATATATTTCATTAACCTCAAAAAATAAGATTTTTAGAAAGCTTTAATGGAATTTCAAGCCACAATACATCCTTGATTTCATAATCCAAAATACAAAATAACCAAAATGTACATGAGCGAATAAGAACTTGAAATGCTGCTAAAGCCTTGGGTTTTACATAAACTACTTCAAAATACAAAAAGATGCAAATTTTGAGCGATGCCATGCCTCTCAATTACTCTATCTCTTGCTTGTCACCTGAAGATGGGACATAAGGGGGTGAGCTTAAAGCTCGTGGGTAATAGTTTATAACGGAAAAATAAGCAAAAACCTTTGACATGTTCATTTGTTAATACAAAGTTCTAATTAAATTCATAAAACGTATCGTTCTCAAATTCATAACCAAAATTCACAAACTACAAATCATTTATTTATCAAACTTGTCAACGTATCATAAGAACATAAGCACATAAGAATGGTTTGGGTAGATCCATAAACATGACGAACTACACATTTTCACATAATAGTCTTGTATAGTCGTAAACTTGACGTACTATCGCAATCCCACATAGTGGTTTTGCATAGACGTAAACTTGAGGGAGTCCATGAAAGAACTCTTTGCCACTAGCAGGCAGGCAAGAGAAGCCTTTAACTTGATCAATGTGCATGTGACATACTTGAATAGACTATACCAAACCCACATAACATATAATTCATAAATTGAAAACGATTTGCCCAGAAGGAACATTTTGGAAACTTGTTTTTCATGAACATTAGATATTTTGAAGCCCATTTTCGAAAATATGATTTCATAAACATGTTTCTTTTTTTTTTAAATCATTTTCAAAATCTTTTCATCAATCATCCACACAATTCATATATCAACATATAGCAAATTTTTAATTCCTTCAAGAAACAATAAATGCAACATTTATGATGCAATTTAAATCATTAACTTCCTTGATTTAAAAAAAAAACGTTAGTGGCTTATTTACTCTGTTATAAACATGTACCCACCTTGAATTTCTTTCCTAAGAAATTGGCTTAAGGATGTCTTTCCTCTTGCTCCTCTTGCCTCTCTTGACCCCCTTCTTGATTTCCTTCATAAATGACAAAATTTTCATTCAATAGGAATTCAAATTAAGAACCCATAAAACATATTAACTAAAATTGACTCTAGATTACTTAAACCAATGCGTTTTCTAAACTCCATGGATTAGAACCTTTCCAAAAATCCAAAAGATTAAGCATAAACTTGCCTTAAATCTTCACCAAACAATGAGTTTCTTAGCTCTAATGGAAGCTCTAATCTTCCTCTTCCTTTTTTCCTTCTTGAACAACTTCAAAATCTCTCTAGAAAGCTTAGAACAGATGAAACCATAGGTCAACTCTCTTCTTTCCTCCCAAACCACCGAAACTCTCTTCCTCTCTTCTTTGTTTTCCTATTTTCTCTTCTTCCTTCTCTATTTTCATTTTTTTCTTCCTTCTCAAGAGCAAGACACATTTCCCTTTTCCCATTCTACCCTTGATGAGTGTCAAAAATCCATTTTGCCCTTTATTTATGTCTTATGTCTTTTAACCTTAAGTGAGTTTCCAAAAATACCCTTCAATCTTCTTACTACTTTAATACAACTAAACCGTATAATAAAATCCTACTAACACTTGACATAGAAATTAACTCTAAAAATTTAAATCATTAAAACCTCAAAATCAATTTAAACCATGCTTAATTCACAAAAAAAAAATTTGGGGGCCAACAAAACCTAAATTGTGGAACCTTGGTCAAAGGTGAGATCTATTGCCTAAAGTGTTTTATGTTGTTATTTGATGATTTCAGATTAATGAATGACATTAGAAAGTTAGTTTAATGATGAAACAAAGAAAGAAAAACCATGGAAATGATTGAATGAGTTTTCAACCATGTTTAGGGTTTTTAATGTATTATGATCCAAAATTCTATTTTGATGTTTTATGATGTTTATAGCATGATTTTGATGCTAATGAAGTAAAGAAATGAAAAATAATTGATTTGGAATTAGTTTTGATTCAAATTTGGTTTAGGGTGTATGATTTTGTAAAAAATTCTTAATGAAATTTTATGGCTCAAATGGGTGTATTGAAATGTCGTAGAAGTGAATTTAGATTGGTTTTGAAGTGTTAGAAATCAAATGGAATTAAATTGGAAGACTTTAATGTATAATACGTTAAGTTTAGCCTTAAGGGCATTTTTAGTATAAAAGTATCTTTATGATGTATTGACCATGTGAATATGACTAAAGATGGTCATTAAGTATATTTGTGGTATTAGAATTATTAAATGAAGTGTTGTGCTATAATTTGGAGAAAAATTAGTATATGAAGTGTATATGGAAAGTAATGAAGTTGACATGGTTTATGGCGTATTTGACTGGAAAATGTGTTAAGGAGTTGAATATATTCGTATTAGGTTTTCAGGTCAAAAAACGAAACCAACTAAAGGATTTCAAAGTGGTGAAAAGGAAACTAGCAAGTTGTGAGTGCATTTTAATTTTATTATATGACTAAATTATTTGCAAAAGTATTATTGACATATGAGTGTTCTTTAAATTGATTTTATGCAAATGGTTTCTATTTATGGAGACTAACAAGTTATGACTGTACTTTAAATTGAGTTTATGCAAATGGTTTTCATTGATCATGAAATCAATATTTATGTTAAGTTTTATGCCAATGATGTTTTCCAAATGAACATTGCTAGCATAAGATTATGCTTTAGCAATATATGAGTTTTAACTTGAAAGTTAAATTTTGTATGATTGGAAGTTACATTGAAATTATGCATTAAATTGAATGATCTTGAATCATCCCATACTTGATTTAGAAAATAAGATGAGTCGTAAGTATAAAAGTTGCTTTTGTCTATGGTGCACTGGTAGGGTTTATACATGTTACTATACTGGTATATTTATGGCGATTAACCTATTACGAGTAAGCAATGTAGAACCAACTCCATAACTTGTTACGGGTAAGCGATGTAGAACCAGCTCTGTAACCAGTGGTTAGCCAGTCACGGGTAAGTGATACAGAACCAATTCCATGATTTCGTGCCTAATGTACCGTATGGTAAAGGAACTAGTGGTGAGCTATGTTGAATAAGAAAATTTATAACAGTAATAATGCTTCCATTATTTACTTTTAAAAGTGATTTAAGAGGAATCGTATGGTGCCAATTCTAGTGGTTGACTTTTTTTCAGGATAAAAGTTTTGAGAAAACTTTTTGTCACTACTGTTTATTGTTTTAAAAAAAGAAAAAGGGAAATGGAAACTTGTATATTATGAGTTTAATGTCGAAAAACAGTTTGGAATGGTATTTTAGAAAATTGAAATTGTGTTTTACGAAATGTTATGTTATTACTAGATTTGCTGATGCATGAATAAATTGTTATACAAATGCTTTAACATGATTGTATAGGAATATTGCAGTTATGTGATTATGAAAAGTTCAACTTTTTTAGTAAACTGATTAACATTCACTGAGCTTATTTAACTCACTCTTATTTTGATGTCTTTAAACAAACCGCCCCAAGTTTGCGTGCAGATGATGCAGTAATTGGGACCCTGTGTAACGTTGGACTCTCTGAGCCTTTTGTATTATGCTATACTCAGAGATGCTACTATATACTGATATATACATGGTTGTATATGAGTTCAAAGATGTATTTAAGTCCTTTGGGTATATATGTTAATGATTTATAATGTTATATGCCCTTATATGAACTTAGAGTTCAACGATATGCGAAATCTTAGAGATTTCTGACATATAAACTTTTAAGTGTGTAAAACTGAGTCCATTAGATAGATATGACCATGGTGGTTGAATTAAATGTGTTCTAATGCCTTAAAGGTGATTAGACATGATTTATAGACTTATAGGATAGTTAGAAAGCTTAATTGGAAAAGTTGATGTACATAAGGGCTTATTGGCAAATTATTAAAAGTTAAAGGACTTAAATGTAATTTTTAAATTCTTAAAGGACCAATATGTAATTTTATAAATTTAAGGGGCTTAATTATCATTCTCAAAAGTTCGAGGACCAAAATAAAAATAAAGGTTTTGATGATTCCTAAATTTTAGGCTTAATTGTAAATTTAGGAAAAGTTTGGAGGGTAAAATTGTAATTTAACATAACCTAAGGCAAAAGGGTAATTTCACCATATTTTGGTATTCATGGTTGTGCATCCCATTACTAAAGACTTAAAACATGTTGTTTTAATTAAAAGAAAGCAAAAGAAAGGAGGAGAGAGGAGGAGAAGACCAATTTTTGGCTATTCACTAAACCCTATCCTTTGTTTCGATTCTCCAACCCAAATCAAGATGTTCAAAGATAATTTGGGTTCAAGGAACTCAAATCTATCAATAGATTTGAGAAATTCTCAAAGGATTTGAAGATATCATCAAAGGAAGGTTTACGTAAATTTTGTCTCATCTCTCTCTACATTAGGATTTTAAGTTTGGTGTTAAGATATGTTGTTCTCCATGCTTGAATATGCATGAAACATGGTTTAGATTAATAAAATGTGTAATGGAGAGGATTCTTTAAGCCAAAACCGAAATGTTCCCTTTTGGTGAAAGTTTGTGAATTTTTGAATATCTTTTGAAATTGATGATTTAAATGAATTTTGTGGTGTTAATTGTACACGTATAATGTGAATTGATGATGAAAAATGAAGAAGATGTATGTTGGATATGCTTAGACGAAATGATGAAAGAAGGAATGGATGAATGTGATGAGTTGTATAATTATGATAAATATGGCTTAAATGAAGGTAATTGGATTGAATAGAGTGGTGAAATGTGTTGTTGATTGGAAGTATTTGTTATATAACAAGATAGGAGCATGAATTATGATGATAAGGTCTTAAAAATATGACTTGAAAGTCATGTTCATTAGGTGTTTGATAAAATGTCTAAGTGAACTTGGCTTAGGATTTAAGGATTCGTAATGATATACATTGAAAGTGGCTTTCATGTTTACTTAAAGCAAACTTGAATTGTTGCTTAGATTGATGAATAATGGCCTAATGTGCTTAGATAAAAATGTGCTTTTTTATGTTTTGAAACGAGTAAGTATTGGATTAAAGGCATTAAATACCTTAGAAAATGCAAAAGAAAAGCTACTGTAAATAGTAAGGAAGTAACAATGTAAGAAGCTCAATGGCCGAATCCTATAACTTAAAGAGAGCAATATTGTGTTTTATACACTTATGTGATGGTGTATAAATATTAAATTCATATTTAAGTAGTAAATACACTGTATGTTCTTTTTTATGTATAAAGGTTGGAAGCTGTGAATCGAGGAGCTCATACTGAAGATTGTTTAAGCTAAGGGAGTGTACATCTTCTTTTGAAGTGAGTTGGGGAAACCATACCTCTCAAATGGGATTAGAACATCCTAAGACATGTATGATGACTTGTATGTGAATTTTGAACCTAGGTAATGCACAGTAGAATTAAATCTCAAATGGGTGCTAATATGCTTATGTATTTAAGAAACGACATTGTTTTGAAATTGGTGTTTTTATTATGTATTTTGAGAAATGATATTGTTTTCAACAAACCCACATTTGAAGTGCAAAGGACAATGTTTTATTTTCTGAAACTACATTTTTGAACAACTTTGAAGTTGGAGTGCGAAAGATGACTTTTATTGCATGAAATAATGTTTTGGAATTTACATATGCATAATCGAGTTATGTATACTGCATGTTTTTGTTCTCTTTTGGCTTAGAGCCATAGCACGTTTTCATTTTATCGGTTGGACCAATAAATAAAGGCATGGTGCGTTACTTAATTTTTGTATATGATTTTTAAGATTAGTGAGGTAACAATTGGTCAATTATATGTTAGGCACAACAGATTAAGCAATCCCCGTACCCTTGACGCTGGTACATAAAAGTCGAATCTTCGTATCGACACCTTTCTACAGGACTTGTGGGTAATTCCACACCTAAGGTTTGGATACCGATAAGGTCATCACCTAGGGTCACGATACTCTTGTTGACCATAGTCCAGACTCACCACGGAAAAAAATTGAGCCTACACCGGAAATCGGTGAGTGTGCACATTAGTTTGACCAACTAGTGGTGACACACATGATTGTTTTGGCTTATTCTGATATTTATTTTCTGACGAGATTTGATTTATCCATATGATCTCTTTCTACTTATATGTACTGGAACTGGAACCTATGTTCACCTAATAAGTGATTAATAGGCTAGGTCTTTATGGTTCCTAACCAGTATATGATGAGCCATAGGCTAGGCCTATTTGTTTCTATGTGATGTATGTTTTACTTCATAGGTTATCTACACCGTCTTGGTGTGTATCGAGTTCTATTTGCGGTATATATTTTTCCTGCTCACTGAGTACATAGTGTACTCAACCCCCTTCACTTTCTAACCATGCAAGTTATTTAGTGAGCTTGAAAGTCTAAGTGAATTGTGCGGTCTTTTTGACATTTTCGGGGTATTACCGCGCGTGGATAGTTTCTGTTTGATACTTTAGTTACATAGCGGCTCATGAATTGTTTTACTGTTTTTATTAGATTAGTTATGATGATATTCTTTATGACTATATAAATTTAACTCTTGGCTATTTTGTTGTTGTAAAAGACCTTATGTATGAACGTTGATACTATTATTGAGACTACTTTGAGTGGACTTTAAAGTTCTGAAGTTGTGGTAAGATTTTTGATGTGAATATAAAAGTGTGTTTAAAATTGTTTGCAGGTATTTTATTGAGTTTTTGGATTTTTAAATTCATTCATTGTGCTGTCCAAATTTTTCAAAAAAAAAAAGAGATGTTCAGTTAGCCTTGCATAGTCAGATTAAAGATACCGTAAGTGTCCTTAACTCAGTTATGCAGCAGTTGTCATAGGCCCGATGTGATATCGGGTCATGATACTCTATCACAGGATTAGTTATATCGTTGGGTGATGTTGTGCTTGTGTCATTTTGATATGCACATTTATGTAAAGAATAGATGTTTATAAAGGTTTTTAAATGAAATATATGAATATATTTTGTCTTTTAAAAATCTATTGTAGTAATTGTTGAGAATTATTTGTTTGAGTTGCTTGTAAGTAGGCTTGAAGTCCAAAATCTGTAGTTAAGAAATTTGTATGAATATAGAAGTGATTTGAAACTTTATAGGGCTTTTGGAAATTTTAAGAATGTCAAAATGTAATCATTGTGCTACCGAAATTTTCAATAAAATGAAAAAAATAATTGCCACAATTTTTCGCACTTTTAACTTTTAAAATATAAAAAGTTTTTAACAATTGAACAACTTAACTTTGCAGGAATCATTTGGTTGAGTTAAATTTCGATTAGAGGGCTACCATGAAATTGCGGGATAGCTCCACTCAAGTACTGGAAGAAAAATTTCGAGATGGATCCTTTCATGATCAGACAAGGAGGGTTCAGTTTTTCCTTTAGTCGTTCTTTTTATGTTTTTCAATCTTCTTTTCATCCCTTTTCTTTTGTTATAACCTTTTATGGGTAGATGACCATTTAGTCTCCATGTGGCCCCGACTAAGTAGTCCATCATCTCACATGAAAGACCAATACCTAGTAAGTATGTTGATATTTTGAGAAATTATATATATATAATCTTCAGTTTGCAGATATGTATCATCTTCGGTTTGCAGAGTAATCATGATACCCGTAGTTGCAACAGGTAACTTGTCGCTCTCTGGCAGTAAAAGCAGAGAACTTGTATGGTATCTTTGTACTGTAAAGCACTATAGGAAAGTAAAACAAACAAAAAGTGAACAAAAAGAAACTTGTGCGTGGTAAAACTTTACACATAAAAAGAGGGAAAAAAAAAGATAAAGGCACATTTTCAAAAAAAATATCCTCTTAGAACTGACTTATGCTTCGCAAAGAAGTACCTGAAGAGGGTGATATTTGGGGCCAGGCTCCTTTTAGTGCTTATAAAACGTATAATTAAAGGGCAAAGGTTTGTCCCGACACACCCAAATCATTAATAGGCGATATTGGGGTCCACTTAATTTAGGCGTCTTTTCATCCAGAATAACCGCAGAGAAATTTCACTTTCAAAGTTGAATGGTGATAGCTCAAGAAACAAACCATGTGAGTCGGGGGAGACCTATCTTTATATCCAACAAGAGAAATTTGCCTGTGCAAAATTCCAAAAATCAAAATACCTTTAGGAAAGGAATCATTGCGCGGTAATAATTGACCATAAATCATTTTCATTTTTATTCATAAGCCTTCGTCTCACGTACGAAGCTAGAAAACAAGATAAAAGTAAACGATGGATCCATGTCTACTTTCGACAACAGATTCCTTCCCCTCCACGCCTTTCAATGGAACGATTTGATTGATAAGTTACATGACTAATTTAATTTACCATAGAAAAATATGCTACTTTAGTGTTTAAATCCTTTATAAATGTTTTTCACCCTCTTAGGTCATCTCCAATCAAAACACCAAAATACCAATTTAGTGTTTTGGTGTAAAAAATCTTCTCCAACCAAGGTACTAAAAGTACACACTAAAATGGTGCAATGAACAGTAACACACTGCAATGAACAGTACACCAAAAGTACAAAAAGACAACTTTATTTTTTTACTTTTTAACATTTTCCTTTTATGCTCTTCTCACTAATTAATTTATTTACATAATTGACTGAGTAATTAAATTTAACATATTTATTACTTTACATAAAATATATTATTACAAAGATCTCATTGAGACATTTAAAACGAGACTAATATTGAATATAATATTAAATTTATTTTTAATATTTATT
>JAOQMP010000007.1:12358855-12375162 GCA_027563575.1 Erythroxylum pedicellare
TATTATTTAATCAATTAATTTTTGCTAATTAATAAGTTCATATAAATCAATTAATTTTATTTAATATTTTCTTTTTTCAATTAAGTTTCAAATTCTTTAATATGTAAGGATATTTTGTTTCAATCATATTTCAAATTCTTTAATTTTATTTAATCTTTATCACGTTTTATAGTTATCTAATTCTAATTCAACCTTTTAAATCTTAAATCTCTTATTTTACTGGTTTGTTTTTATATCTAATTTTTAAAACATTAGTTAAAACTTTGAAATCACATACCTTATATGAGATGCAACCTTTTCCTTATATAATAATTATGGTTAATTGCTACAAATTTTCAAACTTTATTGAATTTTACAATTTTAACTCAAATTTTAAAAATAACAATAAAATCTTCAAACTTTTTTTTGAATATAAAAATAACCCTCTTTAGATCCTTTGTCAACACTTTGGAATATATTTTTCATGTGGATGATAAGTTAATTATAAATTCCACGTAAGAATATACATTTCTCTTCATATCTGCTGTTGGCTCGAGCACCCTGCTGATTCCGAGACCGAGGAGGCCTATATATGCGAAGATCAGCGTCGTTCCCATACAAAACAACGAGCTTGATTTCGGAGAAGAAATGGTTGCAAGTGATAACACTAGTATTAACATCGAAAAGCAGAAATGGTTGCAAGTGATAACACTAGTATTAACATAGAAAAGTCTGCTTTTCTGAAAACGTTAACTCAATCTGATGCGATTATGTCATAGTTCTCCAATAAGGATACTATACAACTAGTTTAATTGTTATGGGTGTTCAACTTTTGTCATAACTCATAATTGATAAAATAGCAAATTCTAAATTAAGCAAACCGGTAAATATGAAAAAGTTCATATGTTGAACCCAGTGAACTAATGATGGAGCTGTCGTTGTTCAAGCCATCTCGCTGTTGTTTTCATAGCTATAAATCACCAACGATTTATGGGAAGAAGACGCTGTTTGTTGTCAAGGTTGCTGTTGGTGATATGGATAACTTAGGCAGATTATTTTTATAAAAATTAAAAATTTAAACATTTTATTAGCAATTTTTAAATTTTAAACTATATTTATAAAATTCAATAAAATTTAATTTTTTAAATAATTAATTATAAATTCGATTGAAAATATACTGCTGTCTAGATATTAAAAGCCTGAACTATGGGTATAACGAGGAGATTTGATCACTCGGCTTCATCGGTACAATGTATGCACATCACTCTTGTCTTCCAAAAAAGGGAGTAACAACCCATTCAAGCATTGAGTCGATAGGCCTCTAGACATAACGTTGGTGAAGTTGAGCCCCCCAAAAGGCCTTCTGAGAAGCACAATTGAAGACACTGGTATCATCAGACTACGCACTTCTAGCTCTTGGTTGCTAGTCTCGGCTGGGAGATTCAGCAAAAATTATATTTGAATAACCTCATTCAAACTTGTAAAGCAGTTTTAAGTTCATAGTTGCAGTGACAGAGTAATTTATTTTTCATCGAAAATGAGATCTATCTCTTCTTTAGAGGAAAGAAGGGAGGTCCAGGCTGACAATACATCAATCCCCACAGCTACCGTCTATCAGTGTATGGACAAATTCTGATGGTGCTAAGGTCATCTCCAATCAAGGCATCAAAACACTAAATTTGATGTTTTGGTATAAAAAATCTCCTCCAATCAAGATACTAAAAGTGCACACTAAAATGGTGCAATGAACAGTAACACACCAAATTTGGTATGTTATTATTCATTGCACCAGAAGTACAAAAAGACAACTTTATCTTTTTACTTTTTAACATTTTCTTTTTATACCCTTTTCACAAATTGATTTATTTACATAACTGACTAAGTAATTAAAATTAACATATTTATTACTTTACAAAAAATATATCATTACAAATATCTCATTGAGACATTTAAAACGAGACTAATATTGAATATAATATTAAAATTACTTTTAATATTTATTTATAAATCTTATTTATAAGTGTTATAAATTCATTAATAAAATATGTTAAGATCAAAAAGTAAATTTGAAATAAAAAGTATATAAATTTAAACCACACCATTGATTTTAAAAATTAAAACTCAACAAAAATATTTAAATTGCAATCAGACTTAAATAAATTACAACGGAAATCAGACTCGAGATTATAATCAAACTAAAATTACAACAATCAACTTAAAAGTAAAACTAAAGCACTTGAAAATATTAATTTAACATAAATAATTAATAATTTAGAAAGTCATCCCCATTTCCTCCAAAATCAAAATATTGGCTAAAGCCAGTAGATGAGCCAACTTCTCCTTGAGATTCTCCTTCTTGAGCTTTTTTGGAAAAAAATTCCATTTGTTCATTTCTGAAAGCCTCACGCTACAATAGAAAAGATACAATTATATTTCAAGAATTCCTTGCTAGACATAGGCAAATTAAAGATAAAGAAACTCATTATGAACTTCGTAATGTACTAATTAAATATTTATGGGAACGATATGGAAATTCAAATAATTAGAGATTAAATGAGAAATTTTAATCATTTTATATTTGTGTATGTTATTAATTTGTTGTTGCAATAATATTAAATATATTTTGTAAATAGCATTAATTTAATATAAAGTATATATTAATTAATTAAGAATAATGATTTTTATTTTTATTTTAATAAATAAATAAAAATTATTGTATAAATAAAAATTAATTTAGTTAATAACTAAATTATTGTGGTGTATTCTTTGAAAAAATTTTGGTGTAGAATGGATGGAGTAACACCAAATTTGATGTAAAAAAATTCTGAGAATATTCCACTTTACACCAAATTTGGTGTAATGGTTGGAGATGGCCTTACTATATATGTACCTAAGAATTAAGATCGATGCATTTTGTGTGACATATAGACTACTTTAATCCGGTCCAATTAAAAGACTATAAAACAAAGCCATTTACCATGTTTTACAGGTAAAAAGACGATTTTTATGCGATTCATAATTTAAATATCCAAAAATACAACCTTATATACTCTCTTATAATATAATACTCATATACTTACAAAAGTTAAATAGAAAAAACAATAAAAAGTACCTTCTAAAATACTTTTCAACTAATATTTGTTCTTTACTTCTTGCATAAAATAGAAGATTATATGATTATTTATAGAGCTGCTAATATTAGAAATATGAAGAGACCAAAAACTCAAAAAAATTTGTCGAAATTTGCAATGTTTTAAAAACCGGATTGAAAGTTAAACCGGTAAGACAAAAAATTTAATGTTTAAAAGGTTTAACCAATATTAGAATACTTCAAAACTTGCTAAAGATCGAATAAAATTAAAGAAATTAAAATATAATTGAAAGATATTATCCATGCCTATCAAGAAATTAGAAATTTAATTTTAAAATTGTTAAATAAACATTAATTGATTGATTTTAGTTAAAGTTTACATTTTTAATTTCCCTTTATTGCTTCTATATAACTCCGGTTATCATTCTTAACTTCTCCAAAATCTCATACAAGAGTGACTTATTAATTACTAGTTAATTTTTCTTGTAAGAAAATATTCTCAAATTGAAAGAAATGATTTATTACTTAGATTAGGTGGTTCTTAATGAAGTTTTTTAGTAATTTTCAATATCATATAAAATAGAAAAGGCTAAAAAATTATTTCGATTATCAAATGAAAAATTTTATTAGATATATTATTTTCATAAATACCTAGAAATTGTATTATTTTCAAAAGAATTCATCAAATTAAGTTCTTTGGAAGCTGAATAAAATATGTAATAATTAATATTACCTTTATATAATAAAGAATTCTATTAGATATACTCATATAGGGTTTCTCCGTGAGATGACAAATAACTCCAACTTAAAACAAAAATGTCAATGAACAATTATGTTTATGATCCATTAACTATAACATATTATAAAAAGGGGTTACTATATCTTTAGATAAAACTTTTATAATCGCTACCTCTTTTCCTAAACTTAGATTCTCCTCGATTGCAAAATCAAATTCATAATTTAATTTAGTAAACCTAATAGTTCTCTTAAAAATTTTCCCTAGTATCTTTTCCTTATAATTTCTTTGATATTCCTTTACTATTCTCTCCCTCTTATAAAAATTACCAAAATTTCATTATGGCCTTTTAGAAACTTAGAAGCCTAACTAAAACTCTCCCTTTTTGCCTCTTAATTTTAAAAAAATATTATGTAACCATTACTATAATATCCATGCATATAAGCATATGCCTTTAAATGCAAGATATGAAGGTCTTAAGCATTTAATATCTATAAAAATTGATCTTTCTTAACACTTATGTCTAACTACAAACTTTGTAATGACTAAGATATAAAGGGAAATTTTCCTATATTTTGTGGAAGGCTTTCAAAGGACTCTAGATTGTGGTTTAAGGACAAATGTTTAAGGCTTTGCATCCTAAAGATTCTACATGAAAAAATAAAAATTATTAAGAATGAATTAGAAAAATGGACCCTTAAGGTTCATTGTGATATGGAGAAGGCTCTTGAAGCAGCTAGGCTATAACTAGTCCACTGTTAAGGAGAGATAAATGCCTACCCCATTAATTCTTTACTGAAATAAGGGAGAAGCAAGCCTTTCTAAACTATGGAAGAGCTTCAAAGGCTCAAAATTTCTTAATGATGCAGAAGTTTAGGATGCTTTGTTGAAAGAGGGGAACTCCAATTCCAATTTTTTCACAGATCCTTGTTGGTAAGAAGGGATTGCAACAAAATCTCTAGGATAAAAAGTGATGATAGAGGTATATTCGCTGGGAGGGATGAGCTTCTAAATTATACTAGAGACTGTTAGCAAGGTATATTAGGAAATCACATAAGGAATGCTCCCTCAACTGATGTTATCAAATCAATTGTTCCTAAGCTTCTAACTAGTCAACAAATGGAGTTCTCAATGAGCCTTTCATGATTAAGGAAATAAAAAAAGTGGTTTTGAAGCTCAACTATAACAAAACACATTATCTAAATGGATTCAATGTTTATTTCTATAAAAAGATCTTGGGGCTCCATTAAGACTCACATCTTTTAAGCTGCTTTGTTTTTTTTTTTCCTAGTTTCAAAATGCTCTCTACTTGGAATAGCACTCACCCTTTTTTGATTCCTATGTCCTCAACCCTAAAGTCTCTAAAGGAATTTACATCTATCTCCTGTGTTAACACTTTTTACAAGATCATTTCTAAGCTTCTTGCTTTTAGGCTTAAGCATATTTTGCCTACCTTTATGAACCATTCATAAGTTAATAGAATTATTAAAGATAACATCAAGCTAGCCTAGGAATTAATTAAGAATTATCATGGTCTCATGTAGTAATTTTTCCATAAAGATTAATATTCATAAAGCTTTTGACATGGTGAATTGAGACTTTATACGACTGTCCATTGATGGTTGAGGATTCCCATCCACCTTTATTAGTTGGATAAAGAATTTTATAACCATTGCATCATTTAGTGTCCTCATGAATGGAGAAAATTCTCATATCTTAAGCACTGTAAAAGGCCTTAGACAAGGAGATCCCTTATCCCCTCATCTCTTTACTATATGTATTGATGTTTTGTCTAGGATCTTGATGCAAAATGTAAGGACAAAAAACATGTTCAGATTTCAAAAATTATAAAAGCTTGGGAATAACACGTTTGAATTTTGTATATGTTATCTTACTTTTTATGGTGCAGATTTAGCTTCCATAAAATGTCTCTTAAATTCCTTTGATGTTTTCCACTCTTTTAGGTATAAATATCAATGAAGATAAGATTTTTATAATTTTTTTCAATAGATGCTTCTATTTAACTTATAACTTAGCTTGAGCATTATGGTTGTCTTTCAAGTAGTTAAATAGGTACAAAAAAGCCTTAAGGAATTCATCCCTAAATACAATAATCACATTAAAATACATCAACAAGCTATAATTCACACACTCACAATTCTCTCACTTATTATTCATCCTTATATTTGTCAAGAATTGACTAATTTTAGGTTACAATTTCTCGCAATGTTATATAAAATGATTTATTCCCTTATGCCATAAAGAATAACTTCCATAACAACTTCTTTAGGTTTCTCCTTTCCTTAGAATCTCCTCAAAACTTCTATTAATAACCATACCATTTTCCAAAGTTAGTTGGAAAGAAATTTGTCTGCTTAAACCAAAAGTAGGGCTAGGAATCAAAAGCATCTAACAAGTGAACAAACTTTTAATGGCTAAAAGGCTTTGGAGAATCATTAATGATAAAGGTTCCTATAGGTAAAATGGGTGAATGAGAACTACTTGAGGACTAAAAACATCTGGACATTGACTTTAAAAAGAGATATCTCATGAAGCATGGTTCAAATTTTGAAATGCATAGAAGCCGTTCAATCTCTAACTTAGTATATAACAAGAGATGGAACGAGCATCTAATTATGGAATAAAAACTTGAGCACCTATGGTTTATTATATCTTCTCCCTATCTACTTCATCATTAGACTTTTCTCTTTTACAAATGTAAGGTTCGATGTCGTGATATAAGGAAATAACTACTTATAAAGCTGCTTCCCCTTTACTCTCTTAACCTTTTGAAAGAGGACATAATTCTCTAGCGTAAGAACCCCTTTGTTAAATTCTCCTAAAAGTTATATTTTGAAATTTTCATTACTATAACTCTTAAAGTCACCTGACATAATATGATCTAAAAAAGTTCGAATGTCCTTAAAGTCTCCTTTGTACTTTGGCTTATGGTTAAAGGTATATTATCAACAATGGGCATAACCAAATATAGCTCCTTCTAGGTTTTAAATTTCACTTATGGCCTTTATTCTACAGATGATGAATCCATTAGCCATATGTTATTTCAATGCCCCTTTTCCAATTATTTATAGAGAGACATTTTATCTTAATGCAATTTATTATGCAAGCACTCAGATCGGTGAATGGTTTTTTAGTGGATGTCTAATTTGACTTGCTTAACTGAGCATGACTTCCTATTAGTTTGTGTAGAATTTGGTTGTATAGTGTATGATATTTGGTGTAAGAGGAACTATCAACTTGTTAAAATCAAAGCTACCTATATTTTGTCTTAAAAGAACATGAATTAGATAATACGAATCGCTTTGGTAAGGGGTACATGTTTCATGTTTTCTTTGGGAATGAAAAATAGATGGAATACTTAAATAGAAACATGATAATCATAGCTTTTAATGAGTAGAGTTAAGACTTCATGCATCATTTTTTTATTGCTAGATAACATTTGAGATTGGCCCTCAAGGTTGTCCAACAACTATTTCCATTTAAATTATATGATGTTACAACTATATTACTACTTATACTGATCTTTACCTAATAATGATATATTCTTTAATTTCCAAAAATAAACATAAAGGCAAAAGCCTTACCTATATTATTATATTAATTCTATTTGTTGATACTTAATTTTGTTAATCATTTTATAATATTTATTTATATTTTTCTAATTACATCCCACCAGATTCAATTTGAAAACACTCATGTATGGAAGCATCCAATTAATTTTTATTTGAGTCTAACTTTATTTTTTGTACCCATATTTTGATTTTTTAATTAATCTTAATTAAATTATATTTTTAGATTATCCATAATAATTTTTAATTATTTTTATTGATAAACATTTTCTTCTAATTTCAGTTTTTATATATTTTATTTTATTAATTTTGATTTATGAAGAAATTTTTATTAATTTTTAGAAAAGAGGGTAAATATGGAAGGAAAAAATGATCATTAGGTAATTTGGCATTTAGATATTTTTCAAGGTTTATTTTATAAAGGAAAAATTAGGAGGATTTGTTTTTGGAAAGTTAATTAAAAAAGAAAAAAGTGAAGAAATTGAAAAAAATGCAAACTATCGTATCAAAGACAATGATAAAGACCATTGGATGACTAAGAGCAATTGTTGTTCTTTCCGTCATTTATAAATAACCACCAACTTTGTTTTGAGAGGAGACAACCATCAATCTCTTGATCACTCACCATCTTTTCTCTTTCTTTCTCTACAGCCTCACTCATTTAGCAATTCGTCCTCTCCTCTCCTTTATAGTATTCTTCTTATCTTAGGCTAGATTGACAAAATTAGTTTACTAAAATCACTCCAACTCTTTGTCTTTTATTTCATTTTCAACATTTTATTTCATCTCTAAAACTTAATATTGCAAATATAACCCAACAATGAGATCTTCTCCCAAATTATATTTTGTTAAAGATAAAAAATCATTCATTTAGTTTTAAGGGTTTCAAACTCTTGTATTTCTTTAAATTGCTTCTTTTTTTCGTAAACTGTGGTCTAATATCTTTTCATTTTTTCATTCTAGCTTTTAAAGGTTCATAATAATACGAATAACATATGACAAGTCTTGGAGGAACTAGTCCTATGAAGTACAAAGAGTGACACCCATCATACACATCACCATTCTTAAGGTAAATGTATTTAGTCTTGCTATTATTTTTATATTAGGAGTTGACTACTAGTTTATGTTTTAGTCAAGTTTTGTTTTGTTCTAATGCATTTGGTTTTTAATTTTTTTGTTCCTTTAAAATGATTTCTTTCCTAGCTTATATATTTGTTCATCTTCACTGTTTATGCCTTTATACTTTTATGTTTGTTTTAATCGAAGAATTGTTTTTTGATCTTATAAATTTTGTTTGCTTCATTTATTTTTTATTTGAAATGTTACGTGTGTGTACTGTCAACGATATTTTGATAATAACTGAGAATGCGTACATTGACTAAAGTTTGTTCTTATGATTCCATTCCAAATTTTTGTTTTTAAATAAGTGAGATTGTTATAAGAGATCACATTCTAGAAAATGAAGTGGTTAATCCATTATAAGAGATCACATTCTAGAAAATGAAGTGGTTAATCCATTCAACCCAACTAAGATTAGAAAAGTCCCAATTTGTCAAATACAATTTAATTTTGACATATAAAAAAACCTAATGGTCCGGCTTAAATTTGAAAATTCACTTTGACCTAAAAAACCCATAAGTTCACAAAATCTAAGGTAGCTCGTCTAGTTCAGCAAATTTGTCGAAATTTTTCAAAGTTTAGTCAAGCCCTTTCCTTCCTCTAATCAAGTCCACTTAGTGTAAATTCAATACTTTTAAATCATTTAAACTCTTTGAAATTCATCTTGCTTTTTAGTTTATATTTATTGCATTTAAATCATTTGAAATTTCCAGACTAATGGCTTATCTCTTACCCTAAGTAAAATCCCCTTCTATTTATTTAATAAAACTTCACTTTCATTCAAGGTACATGTTTAGTTTATTTTTATTTTTTAAATTTCACTTTTTAAATCTAATAAAATCCCTTTATTTAGTTTGACATTATTTCCTTTTTTATAATTTATATTTTTGTTTTAGAATAATTAAAAATAAACCCTCTATTTATTTAGCATTAAAGTATTTTCTTTATTTCAAAGCCATATGATCATGACCTGAACAATTTATGAAATGGTACTATTTGTACCATATAATCTAACTCTGATAGGATTTTGTTATTTACATGTAATTAGACTGTTAACCTATCTGATGTAACATAACAACTTGGTAATATGGACCTATTGGATATTGAGGTGGACATTCTATAATTTAAAAATATGTAAAGATTTTTTAATGTGCATCTTTTTCAACATCTTCATAGGAGGCTAGCTCAGTTGCAAAGTCATCATGAATATGACTCAAAGCCTCTTATTTTTCTTACTCTAATCTTCCAATTTTTTTGAACAATATTGGATCAGTAAGTTTCAATAGTCTACAAGCTTTAAGAACTCTCAAGATGCAATGCTTTCATTTATGGGGCTTCTATGAATCCTTATAAACATATGCTGTTCTCACTTCTTTTTCTTCCAATTTCTTTTACAATGAACATATGCTAGAAAATCATGATCATTACTATTCATTTCCACCTCCATAGTGAAAATAGATTATTGGTATGGAATATAAATCTTATTGATATCTATTTTAGGTGTTTTTCTTTATATTTGTATCTATAATGGTATTCTTGATTCTTCAATTGGTAAGTCATTAATTGTGTATTGTTCGAACAATATTAAAGATCAGGCTTTGTAGCTATGATATCATTCTTAGTTCTTTAATTAGTGGGTCATTGATTGTGCATACTAAAGATACTTAGGCAAGTGGACCTATCATTCTTATCACATAGTCCAGTGAATACAATATCAATCCCGCAAGGAATAAAATTACTAGTACTAGTTATCTTTCTATTATCTGATCTAACAAATGAATGATTGATTTAAAAGAAAAGATTACCAAAGATAAAATAACTGATATAAATAACAAAATAAAACAATAAACAAGAATGGAACAAAAAATTGATAAATAGGATCTAGATGTAGAATTCCCCTAGAACCTTTCTGTACCTAAATTTATTTGGATTCAATAATTAACCATGCTTTCTAGTATAGGTAGAATCCTAAAGTTAGAACCATATTATTTCTTAAGACATACAACCTTTATCCTTAAGGTAATTGATTATAATTTCTTTATAATTAAATTCCTTAAGAATGTATTAACTCATTTTATGAATTCCATTCGTACATTTGACATTAAAAGATTTATGTGGTCTTATCTCAAAGGTTCCATATAACTCATTATTCATGTCACAATCTATTCATACATATGATTTCTTAATCCATTGATAAATATTCAAAATTAAATGAAAACACTAGCAAATCTTAGTTCAATTACAAGAAGTAATCATGGATAGTTCATAATAAAACTTTGTTATTTAATTAAACCCTATAGTTAGAGTAAATAGTTCTAGGGTTTATCTAATCAAAACCTATCCCAATTTAATTCAAACTAAAAAAAACAATAACAATTAAGAAATAATATAGAATAATACAACTCATTCTTATGGATCTTTAAATTTTGATATCTTTGCTTAAATCTTAGTGGAAGTCCTTTTTTTCTCTTCAAAGTTGTTGCCTTCTTATCTCAACATACTCTTCATGTCCTTAATAATGTATTTTTTTCTAATTGCCAAAATTACACTTTACTTCTATGAAAACCTAAAAAAGTTAAAGTGTCTCAATTAACATATCTAATCATATTACCCCTTCATTCCCCTTATGGAAAAATTTGAGGATTTATAAAGAAAATTACTACCAATAAGGGTCCCAAGCATGAACTTATGTTGTCTCTATATACTATAATATTTAACATGGTTTCAATAGGGTGATTTGTTAGTGCCCAAGTTACTGCGGGAGATGGCGATTGATACTCTAACTTTAGCTTATAAACTCGCTCCTGTGGTCCTCAAAAATCAAACCACAACTTGGCTCCAACTCATCCAAATTTATTCCTTTTTATTAGAGAGATAATGTAGCGGCCCCTTACCCTAGGGTAGATACCAGGACGCTCAAAGGACATTCCAGTACATAACCTAAGATAAAGGCGCACTACGTTCAATCACTACATTCTCTTGACATAGCATCATCATTTTTTTCTTCTTATAAAACATCATATGGAAAAACACAATAATTTAAAACAATTTCTGCCTTTCATACTTAAAAACCAATTGTACACACTGGCAGTTTTCCTATACCATCCGAAAGTGTAAATCATCATATCTTAATACAAAAGATGTTACATAAAAGAGGAAATACATAAAAAAAACTATCTAATCTGTCTAGACCCAACTGACCAACCTTTGAGCCATGACTTCTCTTTCTAATTCACAAGTCTACATTACTTGTAGCGTATCTCAGTAGCTAGAGCCGTCTCTCAGTCCTAAAAAGTCAATGTTACAATTTTGGAGAGTTTTGTGAACTCAATGAGGTAATCATCATCGATGGTCCACTCAATTCATGGATCGCATCCATACATATAACAAATAATTCATATCCTTGCATGATTCATCACATATCACATTCTCACATAAGGGTAGACAATTTAGCATTTCAATCAATCCAACATGCTTAATAAAATGCATATGAATTCTCATGTGACTCTTTTTTCAATTATTACGTTGTTATGACCAAGTGCCTACAACTGTCCTATATCTATTGTGAATACCGAGCTCATTAATAACTGTCCCGTATCCGTTAAGGATATCGGGCTCATTTTACATTGCGACTCTGGTCACAACTCTCATTATCTAATCATGCATTCATATATGGAATGAATCTCACATTATGAATCAATCATATCATGAAACGTTTAGTTTATCACATTCACATTCAAGTAGTTATTCATATATCTCAATTATCGGACCTTCTGTCCGAGAATCAACACAATTCAATTCATATTCATGAAGCAATTCAAAACATATTCTAACACAACAAATAATTGAGTAGAACCGTCTAGGTTACTTGTAGGTCACTCCCGAAGCTAATGCCTGGAAGTCTTGGCAATGTCTAGACATTGACGTTCCAGTTGCTCCTCTATATCAAATAACATACACATATATCACAATTTTGCATAATTATAAGTGTTTATTAATGCACATGTATGTAATGAAATATGTACAATGCATGTTTATGACAATCCCGGATGTTTTTCCATTATCCTAATCACATAATCAATCCTATCTCAAAACTCACTTAACTATCATTTGTACTTAGGCTTATTCCTCAATAAAACCATTAAAATCACAATTCATTTCTCATTGTATCGCTTTCAAATTTTTCCCAAAACTAACTTTCTGGTCTACTTTTCTTAATCATTTCAATAATGAAAATGAAGTAATTTGTCAATACTCTCTTCATAAAATTGTTCTCCATTTCTTAAGTTTCTAATGATACCAAAATCATTCATTTTGGTTCAGAAATCTAAAAGTTATTCTCCCAATATTTTCGAATTGTTCTCATTTTGAAATAGTACACCAGATTCAATTTTTGACCATAAATTGAAAGTCTTAAAGTCTGAATTACAATTCAACTTATTCATATGATTTGTATTCCTATATCTCTAGTTTACTCCAAATGAAAGAGAATCTCATTTGGACATATAGAGAAGAAGTTATGGTCAAAAGAAACAGGACTATTCAGTTTGCAAATTCTCTCAGGTGTTTAGATAAAAATCAAGTCACGGTTACTATTGGAGAGCACAATGACTTGATGTGGCAGATAAACATCAATCTACCAATTACACTCATGGTGGTGAGGGAGAAAAGTCACGGGCGTGTGTGACTCACAAATGTGAGGAAAAGTCACGGGTGTGACAGATAAGGACAAAAAATGTTGTGAACACACTCTGTCAGATCCGTCTCACATTTTTCACTCTATCTCTCTCAATTGATTTCTTGTTGATATGATTTCTGGTTGATATGTAGAGCAATGTTTTACGAGTCCAATGGTTTAAGTCTCATATCATTTGGAGGTCGGACGAAGAAGATATAGACAAAAGATTGAAGGATGTTACATCAACCCTAATCCTTCAAAGTTGTGACCGTGCACTGACCAACTTGTGAAGTCGTGATCGGGCTTTGTCACGATTGCGACATTTAGAGAAAAACATTGAAGTCACAATCGCGCAGAAGTGCGATCACAAATTTAGGTGTATAACAGCAGGGTCACGATCATGCTTAAGCACAATTGCGACTTTCCCAATCGCACACCTTCTCTTCAAACCTCCCTCACCTCTAACCCATATAACTTTCAATCCAGAACTCCAAAAATTTCAAAATTTATATCAATAAAAAGGTAAAAGAAAGATCTAAAATTTTTTTGAAGACAATTTTATCAAAATCTTCCTAGATCAGTACATTTTAATCGTGGAAGTTTAGGACCAATACTAACCTTTCTAACTTATCTTCTTCATTATCAGTGTTTCTTCTTTCCTTAAACCCTACACTTCCTTCCATCTACATTCTCCATTTTCATTTACCATTTTAGCTCTCATTTAGCTTCATAACACATTCACAGTACCACTAAATATGCAAGTTTACTCAAAATTTTCAAAATTATCAAAACCAAATATCAGTTATTCATCTTCTTTATGTTCTACATTTCACTAATCTCTGTATTTCAACCTATTTATACATTCTCTATTTTTCTTCTAAACTTTCCTTTTAAATGATTTTTTTCTCATCTCCAGACATCATCATATAACTATCCTCAACTCTAAATTCATTCATCTCTAAAAACACTTTAACTCACATATATACGTATATATACAGTGAAAACAAAGCCTTCACTTCTGCTTTCTTCAAATTGTTTATGCACCTAATTATAAATGTTTTCTAAGATTATTCAACTCTAAAATCATTTCTACATCATCTGATCACAAAATAATCATCAAATACAAAATACCATTATATTCAGATTTTTCATCTTATTAGCACAGTGTTCATGAAGATGGTCATTATTTCCTTGATCATGCAATGACAATTAATTCATCAAATTTATCTTATAAACAACAACTCTAAAGGATTTACACAATATTTACTTGTTAAAACTTCAAAATCTTCAACTATCACGAAGCCCTAAATTTCATGCAATTCATGTACAACATGGTATAGGTTGACAAGCTTCGGTTTTTCTTAAAGCAGAGAGAAGGAAACTGAAGTTGGGAGTAGCAAAGAGATAGATGAAAACAAGGTTTAACTATGGTGGAGTTTTTGATGAAAAACTCTGTGTTGAAGAAAAACTTGAGAAAAAGGCTACGAGGAAGATGAAAACAAGAATACAGTACTTAGTCTTTCAAGGTTAAGAAATTTTAACTTAAAACTTGGACACTTGTCCACTTCTTAAGCTCTTAGCTAGTTTCCTAACTAGCTAGTTCTTAATGAACTAGTTCCTTTACTCTCATCCTTTCCTTACAATTATTTCCAAAATTTTCAATATTATCTTTTTACAAATTCTAAAGTCATCTCCGAAAATTTACAAAGTCATTTTTAACAATTCTCCAACATCATTTGGTTTCCTATCTCTATTTTTTATACATCAATTTACTTGTCAAGTGACATTTTTTCTAGTGCAATTTTATCCACATTTTCAAAAATAAATCCTAAAATTCACGAGAGTTCAAAATTAACAGCTACACTTTCCAATTAAATTTTCAATACAAAAATTTTACAATTCTCAATAATATCACATCAGAATTCAATTATACCCGGAATTATTCATGAAAGCATGTAAAATTATTTTCGTGTGCAAAAAATTTACTATTCATGTGTATGCGTATAAGGTGAGATTTGTTGGACATGGCTCCCTCACATGAAGGGACGTCAATTTTTTCAACAAATGCGGCACTAATGCCACATTAGTTGAATAAGCAAAGGAGACAATTGCCTTTACAGTTGTCTCATACAATGGAGTGCCTATATAAGGCACTCTCTGCTTCATACAAAAACAAGAAAAATACAGAGGAAAACCAGAGCAAAATAATGCTCTGAAGTTAGGAAAGATTTTCTTAAAGGGTTTGTGAGTGACAAAACAGTTAGGTTAATATTTTTAGGTTGGGAAACACCTTGTGAGTCACTATTTTGGTTTTTATCTCTATATACCTACTATTTGTAATAGTAGAAGAATTATTATGAGTTTTGTCTGTAGACGTAGCCCAAAATTAAGGGTAAACCACGTTAAATATTTTGTATCCATTTTGCTTATTTTATTTTTTCTTTTTTAAAATACACCTGTTGCGCCCAATAGTAACACAAAGCTAATCTTATACTCCTAATATTTGTAACTTGGCTAAATAAATATGGGTCCCTCACATGAAGGGACACCAATTTTTTTAACAAATGCGGCACTAATGCCGCATTAATTGAAAAAAGAAAGAAGACAGTTGCCTTTGTAGCTGTCTCATACGGTGGAGTGCCTATATAAGGCACTCTCTGCTTCATACAAAAACACAAAAAAAATACAGAGGAAAACCACAGCAAAACAATGCTCTGAAGTTAGGAAAGATTTTCTTAAAGAGTTTGTGAATGACAAAATAGTGAGGTTAATATTTTTAGATTGGGAAACACCTTGTGAGTTCCTATTTTGGTTTTATTTCTGTATACCTACTATTTGAAATAGTGGAAGAATTATTATGAGTTTTATTCGTGGACATAGCCAAAAATTAAGGTTGAACTACGTTAAATATTTTGTGTCCATTGTGCTTATTTTATTTTTTCTTTTTCAAAATACACATGTTGTAACATCCCATCACCGATGGGAAGGGTAGAATAGTCATTTGAAACGGGTTATGAGTGTTTAAAATTGTCTTGGTATGTTCATGAATACACATACATGGAAATAGTGACTTTTGCACATGTAAATGACTGTACATGCATTCATGACATTTCC
>JAOQMP010000007.1:12375262-12395240 GCA_027563575.1 Erythroxylum pedicellare
CAATGAAATTGTATAGTAAAACTTGAACTAGATAAGTGACACTTGTCACTTATCTAATATCTAAAGCTCTAACTAAGTTCCACCACCCCCCCCCCCCTTTTTTTTTCTTTACTAGTTCCCATAACTCTCATCCTTTCATTACAATTATTTCCAAAACTTTCATTATTATCTTCTTACAAATTCTAAATCATCTCCAAAATTTTCAAAGTCATTTATCAATTTTACAATATCATTTAATTTCTATTTCTATTTTCCATACATCAATTTACTTTCCAAGTGGCATTTTTCCTAGTACAATTATAATCAAAAAAATTTCAGGAATTATTCCTAACATTCACCAAAATTCAAAAATAATAAGTTCACTAACCAATTGAATTTCCAATACCATAAATTCACAATTCTCTATAATATCACATCACAATTTAATTATACATGGAATTTCCCATAAATGCATGTACAAATATTTTCATGTGCCAAATTATCTATATTCAGGTGTATGGGTATGGCATATTATGCATGAACATGAATGCATTTCTACTCTCTCATTAATTTCTTATAATTACTATCTTATCCTCTCCCCCCCCCAAGGTAATGGGATGTTATAGATAAAATAAAGCATGTAAAAAAAATATAAGATACATTGATTATCAAAAACAGTAAAAACCATCTAAACACAAGAAAAATGCTCTCAAAATCGTTAGTCCATTACCTTATAGGTGAAGAATTTGAGGAGATTAACACAAAATTTTGTAAAACTTTCTCCATAATTGTCCAATTGATAAGTTTTTGGAGTCATTTGGAAGATAAGAAACTACACAATAACTTTCTGAAAGACATGGGGTAGCTAATTCTAACTCAAAAATGTTAAGAAATGAAGAAGTTGCTGAAATAGGACATAATTGGCCATGATAACATAAGCATATCATTCAAGAATGTCTAAGAAGTTGAGAAGTAAGGCAAGATCAATGTCAGAGTTGATCCGAGACCAACACAAGACTGATTTAAAATTTACAGAGAGAAATAGTACAAAACTAATGCCAACTATAACTTAGTGCTAGATATAACTTAGTGCCAGACACCAGTTACATATGGATATATAAAGAGTAAAAGTTTTAGAATGACTAGTGTCAATTTTGGAATTGGCTTAGTTTTTGTTCTTATACATAATTTATAAGGACATATAATTTCTCAAGTTTAAATCGTCTAGAACTCTATGTTTTTAGCCTTACCTATAAATACTTGTATCAGAAGTAACCTATGTATCTTTTTATATAATCTAGTATTATTTACCATTTTCTTTTAGAATTTGGAGAGGATTTTTTTCTTCTCATTAGAGGTAAATTTGGGGCAAGGATTAGAGGAGCTTATGATATCTTCCTTACTTATTTTCTTCCACGTTGAGAATTATTTAGTTTTTATTAAGTTTAATAGTAAGAATCCTTAGTTAGCATTAGGGATGTAGCATTAGAACTCATACATTATGAGAATAAACATTTTAACTCTAAAGAACAACATTATCTTAGACATTAGTGATAACCATGTAGATTAACTATGCTTAATGAGTTTGATTATGTTAAATTACACATCAGAGGTGGTAGTTACCTAATTAGATATACCTGTGTGCTTCGACGAGGGGTGTACATGATTTAGGTTAATTATTATTTTAAATTATACAATCAAACTTGTATGATAATTGGAATTCCATATCATCAAAAACTAAATCCATAATGTTTTTTATTGATTTTGACTATTTTTGCTTTATTTTCTTTAGTTTAATAATTACATTCTCTAAAATCAACTCTTTAATTTATTTAGTTTGTTTGTTTAACTAAGATTAATATAAATAATGGCTAGTTCTCTATATGAATGATACTCTAAAATTATTCCATCTTTAGTAAACTATCTACAATTGACTTTTTAAGCTTATAAATTTAGAGTAGATCGAATTTTTACTTTGACTATTTTTTATATTGGTTTGTTTTTTAATCTTTTTTGTTTCCTTTACTTTTGATTTCTTTTATTTTTTAGACCATTTATGCAAGATATAACACAAATTGGATTTTCTTCTTCAATTTGATACTAGAATCAAAGTAATTTGTACAAAGAATGGTGCAATAGAGAGAGTGGAGATGGCTACAAAAATAACATAATCTAGTTGTAGATATAAAGCACTGATGGACGTGAAGGATGTACATGACAAACATCTAATTTCCATTTATTAGTGCAAGTCCCTTATGCATTAGAATAGGTAAAAGGATGAAGAACTATGAGTTAAATAATGAAGAAACATTATGAAGAAAAATCTATGAGCTTAAATAAATGCACTTATACTTTCTCCCAACTTTGGTGGATCACCTAATGAAGAAACATTCATATTCATCAAGGATTTTTATTCAGTGATCTAAGAACTTCCATTGAATGGCCTCATAAAAGACAAGTTAAGGATTAGATTCTTCTTATGCTATATAAGAGATCAAGCAATTACATGGATGATCTTAATAGATATGGACTCTTTCAAGAAGTGGGATCAGGTGTATAATTCATTTCTATCGAGAGTTTGAACAAAAAAGGAAACTAAGGTAAACTCCCAATCTCTTGTAATTAAAAATTTTGCTAATACTTTGCCTCCTTCTCTTAATAGGTTTACTAAATCAAAGAAAGAGGAGCAAGATAAGGAGATTTTGGAAATGTTTAGAAAGGTAGAGGTGAACATACCTCTAATTGATGCCATAAAACAAGTTCCAAGATATGCCAAATTTCTCAAGGAATTATGCACTTCCAAAAAGATTGAGAGGATATGAGAAAGTGAGCGTGGTGGAGAATGTGTCTGCATTCATATAAAGGAAACTTCCAACTAAGTGTAAGGATATAGGTATGTTTACAATTCCCTGCAAAATAGGTGGAACTAGATTTGAAAAAGCAATGTTAGATCTAGGAGCTTCAATTAATGTTATGTTGTATTCTATTTAAACTTCATTGAATTTGGGGCCTTTGAAAGAAATGTGTGTCATAATTCAACTAGCAGATAGATCTAACGCTTATCGTAAAGGGGTTATAGAGGATGTCTTAGTACAGGTTGACGAGTTAGTTTTTCCAGCAGATATTTATGTATTAACATAGAGGGAGAACATTCTTGAAAACATTATAAACGAGTTTGATGGTAAACAAGTTCGCTTTAATATTTTTGAAGCTATGAGATTCCTTAATGATATTCACTCTTTTTTATCTATTGATGTCATTGATTGTATATCTCAATAAGTTTTTGACATAGAAGGTAAGGATGAGTTAGAAGTCATTCTTTCCATGAGTTTAGAAGAAAATACTTTGCAGAATTCTCATTTATTTATTATAGATGAGATGGAAGAAATTATGCTAGCATTGTAATCACTGCAACGAATGATAAAAAGGTATATACCTTCAAAGATTGAATTGCCAATGTCTCATATGAAATCTTTTCCTTTGGTTGTGTAGGCACCTACAATTAAACTGAAGCAATTATCGAAGCAGTTGAAGTATGTATTTTTAAGAGAAGGAGAAGACAATTATAGCGAAGAATCTAATCTAGCTTTAAGAGGAAATGTCTCATATGAAATCTTTACCTTCGGTTTTATTTTAGCATTTAGCTATGCATTTCTTCTTTCAGCATCAGTCCATACTTCTACGTCGTCATTAGAGTAAAGTGTCGTTCCAATTTTAATAGCTTGCCAGACTTCGATATCTATAGATTGAAGATAAATGGTCATTCTCTCTTTCCAGTGTGAATAGCTGTCTCCATCTAAATAAGGAGGCTTTGAGACGATGTCCTTCAAGACTTCTCAAGTTGTTTATCATGATCTATCACATGCTATAAAACACAATAAATGTGAAACCTTGATCTAATACTAAATAATAAAGCAAACATATGCACGAGGGGGCTGAATTGTGTGAGACTTGAAAATTTTTTTAACAAGAGCCTATTAGATGATAGGAGCCTGCTAAACAATGAGAGCCTGTTGAACGATAAATCATGTTAAAACAAATTTAAACAAAAAGAACCTGTTAAAATAAAAGGAATCTCTTACAATTGGAAAATAGAAGCAGCCTATTATAAAAATGAAGGAGCCTCTTGCTAAAATGAATACACACACAATATAATGCAAAAATTTAAAAGTTAAAAGGAGAGAAAGAATGGCACAGATGATTTATACTGGTTTAGTTTGTAACCCAAGCCTACATCCAGTCCCCAAGTATTCAACTTGAGTGTTTCACTAAAATCTCAATTAGTAATTTGACTAGTAGTATTTGTTTACAGTATTTAACTAGCCTCTACAAACTCTCAAAGAATAAACAAGTAATTTACTTGTTATGAGCTTTAATGATCTCTCCCAAAAAGAATTTTTTACTTTCTAAGGCACATGAAATTTGATGATGATATAACTTTCAAAAGTACTGATGCTATGAATGTATTTGGAAAATCTGGCTTCCTTCACTTGTTTCACTTGTTCTTCATAACTACAGTGGCTCTTCTTTAAGTAAATATTTTCTTCAACTAGCCGTTGTTTCACTTGTATCTTGAATTGACTTTGAATCTTCAATACCATATTTGATAAAAACTTCCAATAACCAGATGTTAAGAAGACAAAGTAATTCACAAAGTTGATTGTTGATTTATGTAATCGGTAAGATCTTTCAGGATATTGTGAAATAAATAAGGTAAGTTCATTAGGAAGGTTTCTGCAAGAATGGAAACATTTATCCTATGATTTTATTTCCATTTAAGAATTATATCATTATCTATATAAGGAAATAAATCCAATCTAAATTTTGAAATATTATGTAGTTATCATCAAAATCATTAATAATAAACCTTGGGCTAACACATATTTCCATTTAATTTCTTACTATAAAAAATATAGGATAAGAGATTGAATTTTTGGAAAATTATATTCATTATCCCTAATAATTTACAATCACTCATAATATAATCACTGAAATGACTTATATATGTCAAATAATGTAGGCATATTTGTAAAATATCCATAATATCAGTTCTCAAAACAAAATGAAAAGATGGATTCAACCTTTTTTTAATTTAAAAAGTAAAATAAATGAAACAAATTATATATTGTCACTCATTATCATAACTCTCCTAGTATATCCACAAAATTATTTCTAATTGACGTCATTTCAAATAACTTTAAAACATCTTGGGATTAGACATGTGCAACATAACCAAAGAATAATATATTACCTTGTTATAGTACCTACTCATATTCCATTAGAAATTACTCCATTTTTAAATCAAATGAACCATTCATAAGAAAGAAACTTTAAATAACAACTAAATCTTTTAGATATGAAGGAGATACAATGTGCTCACTTTTTCGTGAATATTTTATATGTTTTTCCCCCTTAATCTTTCAAAGGCATAAACCTACTAACATCTTAAAGTAAAAACATAAAAATTTTAATGAACATGAATTACATATATACCAATGAGATGAGATAGGTAACTATAAGGAGATATAATTGTGATTGCTTTTGTGGTTACAAGGAGTATTTTATAATAGGTCAAATGATGGTTTCCAGTATTACCAGAACTTTATATCATAACACCAAATGCTATAAGAATATAAGATTCAAGATTCAACAACTAGCACAAATTATTCATCTAAGGAAGCTAAGAGATTACAAAACAAGGGTATGAAGTTTTTGTTGACATAAACTAAATTAGGAAAAGTCTAATAGGAGAAGAATTCAGGGTCAAAGGGGATTTTTTTTTTTCATTCCAAGTGGGAGATGGGTAAACACTAATAGTTAATTTTATCATTCTAAGTTGTATAAGTGCACAACTGCAACAACATTAATTATTTTTTGACCATACTAAATTTTATTTAAAAATAAGAGATTGCAATTTATATAATTAAATGATAAGGACTTCTTCATAAGTTAAATGAAGGTTAGACCTGTAATTGTAAATGTCTTTATTTGTTATACTTGTATATAATTGTGAAGAACTCTTAAGAACTTAAACTTCAATTAGAATTCAACATAAGAATCAATGTTTATGATTTTATATATTTAAGATAAGATATAACTCAAAGGTTTTAGAGCAACTTAATAAAAAAATATTTCATTTCATTTTTAATAAAAAATACTTTACTTGTGACTCTCACCCAATAAAATGCTAATCTTTTTCTTTTTTGAAAAGGAAATTGGTATTAATTAATAAATGATGAAAGTAATACAAGGTAGAAAAAAATTTAATGGGTATACCCTTTACACCCCTTACAAGGACATGTCAGGGATAAAGACGAAACAAGATTCAGAAAATAATTGACCAAGCACGCATATGGTTAGATGTTCAAAAAATATGACATATCAGCTGTATAGTTTTGTTTAAGGTTCCTCACAATCAGCAGCTCACAGATTTGTCTTAAAATGTCTGATTGAATGGAGTCCCTTAATGAACTTTGATTCGCAAACCTTCTGAGATTACGTTGTCTCTATAGAGTATACATAGAGGTCCCCAAAGCAAGAATGTAGATGAGATGATTATGATTCGAAAGAGTTGTCCTTGCTAATCTCGATATTCTTATAAATAAACGTCACGCCCATGCTTTAATTGACTATCCTAGACATGTGACATACCATCGTCCAATGACGAGGCTTAAATACTCAAACTTAACCATTGGGTTGATGTTTAACTAACTTGCACTAAATACTCAAACTTAACCATTGGGTTGATGTTAAACTAACTTGAATGATTGGTTTCCACCCTAATCTAGCTCCAAATATAGATTGGTTTCTAGTCTAATCTAACATTGGACATTAGCTCTAGTCACTATTCAATATTCGTCCTAACCACATGTATCATGCAAAAAGTAACTTGAACTTCTAAAGGTCACACATCAATCATCATAGGCATCCATTAAATACGAACATGCTAATCAAATTCAAGGCACCGTCTTTGTGACCTAAAATGGTACACAATTTTTCATTTATTACTCGTGTCTCCACAACGCCCTAAATAAACCATGTATAATTATGATTATATTTCCATTAGCATGCATAATTAAACTCACAATTTTGATCTAAAACTGCCAAACCCATTAATTTTTTAAAGTCCTACCACCACCATTTTTCTCGATCTTAATAAATTAAAGCATAAACATATTAGTTTAAGGATATATTACAATGATTAACGACATGATTAATCAAACACAGAACCCTAAAAGACTTATTTAAAGTTTGATCCTTATTACTTATTCTAACGTACCTTAGTTTCTAAAGAAAAAAAAATTGCTAGGCACTTTTTTTAGATTTGCTAGAGTTGAGAAATCATATTATTGATTTTTTTGTGGTAAGTGCACGACATTGTTAACAGATAACTATTCAAAAACTTAACAAGTTAAACAACAATTATAGATGATTGAATAGGAAAATAAAATAACTATAAATTTAAATCCTAAAGCAATACAATTATGAAGAATAAATCATCATATGAAATAACTAGATTTAGGCAAAGTTTGCCTTAATCTTTACTATATTTTATTTTCCCTTAGTTTAATGAATACTTTTATCTTTTTGGAGGAAGGGTTTCTAACTTAAATCATATTATCTCTTAAGACATAAAACCCTATTTAGGGGTTAATCGACTAAAATCCTTTTCGAATCTACATAACGTAAAAATGCTTTAATTTGTTATATGAGTTGTCTTGATAGGTTTTACTCTAACCTAGGAAGACTTTGTGGCTTTCTATCTAATAACATACACTGAGCCCTCTCTATCCATGTTATGATCTAAACATACTTCTCATAACTTGAATCTCGATGCATAAATCAAATACTAAAAATTCCACTTTTGTTACTCCAATACAATGAATATAAAAGCGTGGATAAATCATAAGGAAACTATAATTTCACTAAATCAAAGAATAAATCAAAGTATATCACATCCTAGGTTTATCCTACTTTACTTTATATCTCAATTTAGTTCATAATTGAACAAAATATCAACATAAAAACAATAAAGAAAGTAAGATAAATAAATCATCTTAAATCTTAAATCTTCAAAAAAATCTTGTTAAAATCTTTTTCTACCTTCAAAAAATGATGTAATCTTGATTTTAAAAAAAAAAGATGTGTAATAGCTTCAAAATGAGTTATTGATGTTTCTTATCCAAAATAGCTTCTTCTTGTTTGCCTTCCTTTAATCCAAAGCCCTAGCTTTCTAATGAGCTACACGACTCCAAACATATGAGGGTTTGATTTGGTTTCAGATAACAAAATAAAGTTAGATTAAACTAATGAAAGCAAATTAAAGCAAACAGTTAAAAAGTAATAAAAGTTTTGAATGGATTTGGAATACTATTCTTGGTTCAATCTCGTCCTACACAAGAACAAGCATACTTCATTGTCTTGTTATTCTCATATCTCTTATAGACACTATTAATCATAGATTAAAAATAAGCTCTATTAACCCCAATTGTCCTTTAGGTCATGTTTAGTTAAAACAAGATCTTTAACTAAACCTAGCGAACAACCTAAACAAGCTCTCTAAATTTAATAGGGCAATTACACTACAAGTTAGGAAAATAGATTAATCAAATAAACATTCAAGTTAGGAAAATAGATTAATCAAGTCAACAACCACATAAGCTCAGGTTATTTAACCAAGTTTACATTATCCCTAATGATTCAATCTCATTAGTTGCCACAAATGAATCAAAACATAACCATTACCTATTGTATTCAAGATTCTAGCAATGGGTTCACATATATAAACAATCTAACTAAAACCATAAGAATGATCATTCATACATGAATACACAAATCAATAAGCAAAGGATAACATAAACATTCCCTAAAGAGAGAAAGAACAACTATACACAATGAAGATACGCCTAAAAGTGTTCCTCGGCTTCAATTTCTCCTTGAAATCAGAAGAAGGAAGCCTAGCCCTTTATAAGTCTCCCAAGATTGCATGCTCTACCCCCCTCTTTGTCCAAAAATGACTCATGCCCCTGTTAAATGCTCAAATGTCTCATTATATAAAAAAAACTAGGGTTATGGGAAGATGCACAGTTAGGTGCACGAGCTGTGCATCCAATAGTGCAAACCAATTAAAATGGCTAATTCATGAATGTGCACGGTCGTGCAAGTGGATGCACGGTTATACATCAGATACTGCATGATATATTCTTCTTTTTATGTCATTTTCTTGTCCCATCTTCACTCTAATCCTTATCCTTCTTGCTCCACAATGACAATTAAGTGAAATATCAAGAGGATGGCTCAAAGATGAATTAAAATGAATATCTTAAGCATTTCAAAGTATTAATCACTAAGTGTCATGGAGTAAATGTATAAAAAACCAAGCATATATCAAGTTCCCCAACATTTAGACTTTGACTTACCTCAGGAAAAACAAAAAAATCAAGTCACAAGCCAAACACTTACTCATTTTTCATATTTCCTAAGAATAGATAGTCAAAAGTAAAGAGAAATACTTCCAAAACCATAGCAAGGACTCAACATTCGATGCTTATACTCATAACTACTCAACAATAATTCCCTTCAGAAACTGAGCAATATATGGGTAGATTTTGATAAAAATGTGTTTAAATATGATAAATTCATGGTTACAATCAAACGTCATTCATGATCAAGACGTTCTACAACTTTGTATATCATTTCATTTCTCTACCACTAGGATTCACATTCATATTCATAAATCAAATGACTTTTTAAGGTAGTAATGTGGGCAAGGGTTAAGGTAAGATATATTTGGATGGTGTAGTACAAAAGCTATCAGAGCTAGTAAAACAAAAAACACTCAATGGAATATTAAACACAAAAACTAACACTCACTCAAAACTATGTTCCATCAGCTATAATGAATGCAAAAACTATGTTCCACATCTTAGATTCAAACCCTCAAACCATCAACCACAGGAAGCACAACCCTCAAACCATCAACCAAATAAAAATTGATGATAACAATACATTAAAACTATAAGGAGTGATCTTTCAAAACAACATCTACCTCATATTCATCATACTTAAATCCCCCATTCCATACAACTTTAGGAGGAGAAACTATTTATGAATTAACTTTTCAAAACAATTGCATTTACTCCTTGATATTTTTATTTAAACATAGTTTTTCCTTTTTTTTCTTTTGCTTATCTCTTTTTCTTTTGTTTTTTTTATAGAAGTTACATCAGCATTGATGTTTTTTTATAAGAGATAAAATGACAATCCAACAAATATAACCACCCCATATATATGTACACCCCCACACTTATACTTTTATACATCCACAATCATCAAGAATCAACAAATGCTCCACTAGCGTTAAGGCTTGAGTAGGACGTTTGGTTAGGTTTAAGGCATGTAATGTGGTTAACACAAAAAAAAAGGCAAATAAAGCTCAAGGAGGCTTAACAAAGGGAAAATTCATATCAATAGATAGGACATTTGGCTAATCTGACTTGTGAAACAAAGAATAGCTATATCATTTTTAAGTTAATTCATGTGATAAAAATGTAGTCTTTAATAGAAAATTGAAGCAAAGTTAGGATGTACATGTCATGAAGGTCACACATAAACAAAAGATAACAAGATTGATATGGATGTTTCAGTCTATAAAGGCTCAAAATCTCACTGGCTTTTGTGTACCCACTAGTCACTACTCTTCTAAAGATAATGTCTATTGACTAATCATAGGAGTAAAAGTACATGCTCAAGTTTCATGAATATTTCTAGTCAATTCACTCTCTGGTTATGACTATATAGTCCTAGAACAATAGAAAAGGAGAACATGTTCATTTGTTTGAATGATTTTTAACCTAAGGAAAACAAATGAGCAACACACAAACTTAAAAAGGATGCCTGAAAACTAAGATCCCCACCCCCATTCTTAAAACTTACATTGTCCCCAATGTAACATCAAATGTAAGAAATGGAGCATTTAACATAAACAACAGATGAGAGAATATTAAGGAAAAGAAACAAATTTCCCTTGGGCTGCCTCCTAAGCAATGTCTTTGTTTATTATTGCTGGATCGACTCTTTGTTTTCCTCATCACAAGATAAAATTATGATCTTTAGGTGTCACAACTTTCTCTTTTTCCACCTAAGGATCTTCAGGATAGGGCCTAAGTTGATGACTGATAGACGTAGATTGCATTATGTTTTATGGGTAGTTTAGGATGGGTTTAATGGTTAAATTTAATCAATTAGAGCATGTTTAGGTTAGCATTGTGCTAGTTAGTGAAATGTTTGTGTCTTAAGTGTTTTTTGGGTTAGAGCACATGTTTGAGCTTCAATTTCATATTCTTGAGGTGTTGCGATTTGTTAGTGTTTCAAGGAAAATATCAAAGAACGTAGGAGATTCGAAGGAGGCCAGAACCAAAACAAAGAAGGGCCACGATTGTGGCCAATAAGCCACGATCGTGATAGAAGAAGTTGCAAGGATCCATGATCTTGGCATGTTCTACCATGATCGTGACAAAAGGGGAAACAAGGTGCCACGATCGTGGCCTATGCCATAGACAACGCACCCTAACTTTCCAGACTTCATTTTTCAAGGACATTTTGGATCTTTTGAACACGAAAAAAGCCCTAGAGTTGCCCTAATTACAAAATGCTATAAGAAGGAAAAGAAAAAGAGAGCCTCCAATATGCCATTTTTGGAAACACTTTAAGAGGAGAGAAGAAGAAGAGAGAGGAAGAGGAAGAGAGGAGAAAGAAGCGGGTCTTTGTGACTGCTGCACTCCCGAGGCATCCCAATCCCCATTCCCTATGTATTTCTTTCATCTTTGTTATCATTTTCTTGAATGTTTAGATGAATACAAACATGTTTATAGATTTGGGTTTGATTAAGATGTTCTTACTTTATTTTGGGATTTTACCTTCAGTTAATGTTAATCTAGTTATTTTTTAGTTATTTTGATTGGCTGTTGTGATTGATTGTTGTATCTTCATGCTTTGATAATAAATCGAGAGGGTGAATCGAATGTAAAATGATTGTGTCAAGTTAATGAGAGTTAGTTAGACGATCCAATAGACCACACAATCAATCTAGTCGGTTATTATATAGAAAGAGATCTCATGTAAGACTTGATTGTTTATTCGAGAGATTAAAAACTAATTAGGTTTAGGACTGTTAGTAATTGAGAGATTACCCACTTGGTACTTAAACCAATTAGGGACTATTAATTAGGGTGCATGATTATAACTTAAGAAAGAGTAATCCCCCATTTGATAGTCTAGAACTGACACCTCATTAACACATAAATGGCTAGGTTAGCATTAATGATAGGAAGAATCCCCCCTCTTATAATTTGGCAACTTTTCTTAGTTGATTTCCATTATGACTTTTATATTGCTCGATTTCAATTTCTTTTATGTTAAACTTAAGAATTAATTTCTTGATAATCACTTTCCCATATATACTTTTCTATGCAATTTTATTTTCATTTTATTAATTTTCTTAGCCTTAGATAATGTAGGATTAGATTAGTTCACACCTCCTCGTGGGATCGACCCTTCAAATACTACATTTCACAATCCATGCACTTACAGTATTTAAGGGCTATATGTTGTAAAGCTTGCCTAACATCAGCAATGACCAGTCACATTCAGTTTCTTCCGTACCTTTAAACTCTTAATCTCTACTGAGTCCCTACACTCTTGAAAAATCTCCAATATCTCTTCACCTTTTTGCTCCTCGTCTAATTTCTCTAATTTGCTAGGTAAATGTGAAGGGTTAGTCTTAATAACAATTAGGGACTTAGTACTCACCTTCAAGCTAAATGATATATCCCTTTCTCCTTCAAGCTCCTTCTCATTTTCTTCTTCAATAGCAAGCCCTTGAGTAGTCCTCTTAAGATTCTTAGGCTCCTTTTCACTCTGTAAGGTTTCCTTACTAACATTCCTTGGATTCACCTCAGATTGAGATGGTTGCACCTCTCCTCTTTGTGATTCTAGGTGGTTGATAGGTATCGTTAGTTGACTCATCTGTCTTACCAAGTTCTAGATTTTAGACCACGTATCTTGCTGGAATTGTATCACATCCTGCTAAAATTAAAGATTATTAGTAGCAAAATACATAACTAAGCCTTCCATAGATGCAACTGAGTTGGAATAAAAGGTTTCTAGTCTATGCAAGAATCGATGTGCATCCTATAACCTATTTGCAAAGTAGTTTTGCTGGCAATACCCTCCATAACTAAAGTTCGTATGATCACTCCAAACTTGGTTATAAGATTGGGAATAGGAGTTACATGTGGGAAAAATTTCCACCAATAGCATCGAAAATATCCAACACTGACATACTCCCTTCACTGTGTACTTTTTATACACAAACACAAAATAAAATGTGAAAAGATCAAGACATAACTAAAAAACTAATTATAAACAAATATGTGTAAAACATCAATTGAAATAAAAAACAAAAACCAAAGCATCACACTCCCTAGCAACAACGCCAAAATTCTTGAAACTGTCGATTGCACTAGAAAATAAACCTAATTATGCACATTAAGATTTTTAGCAGCGATGAGTAAGGATCATATCCACAGGGAGTGTTCATGTACCTTTTGAAATGAACGAAATTAGCGTTTAGGTTATGGAGGTTTGGTTTGGTTTCAAATAACAAAATGAAGTAAAATTAAACTAAAGAAAGCAATTAAAGCGAACAGTCAAAAAGTGAAAAAAGTGATGAATGGATTTGGGATTCAGTTCTCGATTCAATCTCAACCTACACTCAAATAAGCATCCTTCATTGTTTTGTTATTCTCATACCTCTCACAGAAACTATTAATCGTAGATTAAAAAAAGCACTATTAACCCCAGTTTTTCCTTAGTTCGTATTTAGCTAAAACAAACTGTTTAACAAAACCTAACTATCGAACATCCTAAAACAAGCTCTCCAGATTTAGTAAGACAACCATATTAAAGGTTAGGAAAACAAATTAATCAAGGCAACAGCCACGTAAGCTCAGGTTATTTAACCAAGGTTAGGTTATCCCTAATGATTCAACACTATTAGTTGCCACAAATGAATCCAAAACACAACTATTACGTATTATATTCGAGATTCTAGCAATGGGTTCAAATACATAAACAATCTAATGAGAACAATAATAATGACCATTCATACATGAATACCTAAATCAATAAACATAGGATAACATAAACAATCCCTAGAGACAGAAAGAACAACTATACATAACAAAGATACACCCAAAAGTGTTCCTCAACTATGATTTCACCTCGGAACTAGAAGAAGGAAGCCTCGCCCTCTATATGTCTCCCAAAAGTTCATCCTTTGCCCCTCCTCTTCATCCAAAAATGATTCATGCCCCTTTTATCAGCTCAAATTTTGCTTTATATGAAAAAATAGTGTTCTAGAAAGATGCACAATTGGATGCACGGCAAACCAATAAAATGCCCAATTCGTGAATATGCACAGTTGTTCTTCTCTTTATGGCACTTTATTGTCTCATCTTCACTCTAATCTTCTCCTTCTTATTCCACAATGACAATTGAGTGTGAACATCAAGTGGATAACTCGAAGAATGTGCTTTAACTTATTTTATCTCTTATGCTTCCAAATTGTACCTAAAACTAAATATAAACTAAAATGAATGTCTTAAGCATTTCAAAGCATTAATCATTAAGTGTCATCGTGCAAATGTATAAACAATCATGCACACATCATATACATTGATTGGAAAAGGGATATGTTTTTTGAGTTAAATGCGAAGAATGAAACAAAAAGGTAGTATAGAAACACGATGTGTACATAATTCCATATAGTTGTAATGTTAAAAAGTGTTATATTTTGTTTCTTTTTTATTCCTATACATAGAGTACAACACATGGATGAGTATACTTGATTTTATGTTCCTAACTTGAGTTAAACAACCTACCTTATAGGAGGACATATTAAAAAGTCGATCATTTTATAATTTTTTTGGTACTTTCCTATAGGTTAATATAAGTTAGGCCTCAAAGAAATATGGTAGCATATATGACAACATAACCTTTATATGGTGCTATGTAGGTGCCATACTAAAAATTTGAACATTTTATTTCTTATAGTCAATCAACATAAGGCTGAAAATGGTAGAATGTTTAGGTCTGTGTTAACCTAAAAATTTACAAAAATAAAGAATACACTAACTCCAAACACTTAACAAGATATTTCAACTAATATTTAACAAAACAAGATTAAGAACATCACAATGATACTAAAGAAACAAATAAATAATAACACAAACAACAAAAAATACTAAATTCAAAAATAGAAAAGGGTAAAAAGTGTTTTGTTACGTCATAACAAGCGCTTGTTTTAGGTTATAAGCTTAACCTCTTTTCATCAATTTCAACTTGGCATACCTTACTTATAATGTATAATCTACCTTGAAGTCTACCTTTAACTTATTTTTCTTCCTTTTTTTAAGAGAATGATCAATTTTTAGGCATACGGTATGTTTTCTATGATGGGTTCCCATGTTCCCTTTGCTTCCTTCACCTTTAAATTTGTCCTTTTTATATCTTATATGCATAATATTCAATTACATTAAAAATAGATATACTTATTACACTTATCATCAATAGGATTCTTAGGATTAGATTTATTGAATTTTAATTTCTCATCGTTGACCTTTAGGGTTAGCTTTCCTTCACAAACATCAATTAGGGCCTTGGACGTGGATACGAAAGGTTATCCTAAGATCAAAGGCATGTTCCTATGCTCATCTATATCCAATACCACAAAATCAATAGGAATAAGAAGCTTACCAATTTTGATGGGCACATATTTTAGTACACCTACTAGACATTTGATAGAATGGTCTGCCTACTGCAAAGAAATGGTATTAGTTATAAGATTACCCACCTCCAGCTTCTTACAGATAGATAGGGGAATAAGGCTGATGCTTACATCTAGATCATGTAGAGCATGATCAAAGCTCTTATCACCAATGGTATAGAGAATGGAGAAGCTACCATGGTCTTTAAGTTTTGTAGGTAGTTCATTTGATTTATGACTTTACACTCCTTAGTCAAGATTGCAGCTTCATATTCCCATAATATTCTTTTATTGGATAAGATCTCTTTTAAGAACCTAACATAAGAAGGCATTAATTTTAAAGCATCAATAAAAGCAATATTAATATAAACTTTTTAAAGAATATCCAAAAGCTTCCCAAACTCTTTATCTAACTTATCCTTAACAAATCTTTAAGAAAATGATATAAGCAGCCTATAGGTTGCAAAGGAAGTGTTTATTGTTCTTATCCCTTTCATTTCTCTTTCTTAAGCTCCTTCTCCTCTCTAATAGGTATCTCACTTCCTTTATTTCCCTCACTATCAAGCATCTCCAACCTTAGGCTTATAATCAGCTCATCACCCGTCAACGTTGTAGCATCTTAATGCTCTTTAGAGTTTGCAGGTTTCCCAAGCAATTAACCAAGTAATCTAATAATGACACTGCATATTGAGCAATTTGAGCTTCAAGTATTTTAGTATAGGTAACAACAAAATCCACCTTAAAGTTTAGCTTCCTGATCTCCTCCTCAAAATCTTCATTCTATTCAGCTTAAATGGTAAGGAAGTTCTTTAAGAGGTACTCTAGGTTAGATTTTTTTAGGAGGGTGGTTAAAAGGTATATGTTGAAACTAGGTTGTTGCCTATCTGAGGCTATGGGTTAAACCTATTTCCATAGGAGAATTTAGGATGGTTCCTCCAACTAGGATTTTAGGTGTTAGAGAATGGGTCAGTCTTCTACTTGGGGTTATTAATGAAGTTAACATGTTCCTTAACAAGGTCATAAAAAATGGATTCCCTAATTGGCAATCTGCAGCTCATTGTCCTCCGGATTCACATATGTCATAAACCAGTAATAGCACTATGAGCAAAATTTTGAGACAAAACGTCTACCTTAGCAACCAAAATATTCAAGGCATTTAAATCATACTTACTTAGAATCTCTTTTGGAGTGGCTCTCACTTGACCATTGATAGTGGTTTTAAGTTATATCCTCTATCAAAGAATGCACTTCTTCTATTATTTTGTTCATCAAAGCTCCTTCAATAGAAGTATCAACAAAGATATTGGTGTTGTAGACCATCACATTATAAAAGGTTTGAATTATTAGCCACTTCTTTTATTCATGATGTGGACAAGACCTCAACAACTCCTTATATATCTTCTATGCCTTATATAAGGACTCAGTTTCACTCTAGGCAAAAGTGGTGGTTTTGTTTGTTTTATATACAGTCTTACCTAAATGAAAATAGTTGGCCAAAATGGATTAAAGAGTTGATCCCATATGGTAATTAACCCTACTAGTAAGGTTTACAACCATGCTTTATATTTATCTGTTAAAGAGAAAGGGAATAGTAAAACGTTGATGGCACCAAGGGATACCCCATTTAGTTTCATTATATCACAATGCTCCAAAAATGTCGAAAAGTGCAGTTAGGATCTTTACATGGTGAACCATTAAACTAATTTTGCTACAACATAGAACAATAGGGAGGCATCAACTCAAAGTTAGCAACTTTAACATTGGGCCTCGCAATGCCTAAACTAATGCCTTTGGCATTTGGTGCAGTGAAATCTTTTAATGAGCTTATATTCTCTATAGCCATATTTGCTTCCTCAGCTTTATTTCTTCTCTAAAGACTTTTTCTTATGTGTAAGGTTTTTTCAGTCTCATGATTTGGCTCAACAACATTCCTAGGATTATGAAAATTATGCATATAAGAAGTAATCAATAAAATAGAAAGAATAATGAAATTTTAGTAAAAAAATAATAAAAAATAAAAAATAAAAATTCTAGTTTACTAAATTTGCAAATATATAGATATTAATGCTTAATCCCCGATAATAACACTAAAAAATTGATTGTTTATTTCTACAAGTACACGGTATAGTTATAACTAGCACAAGGGAGCACATGTTAAGCCCACGAGGGCTGTTTGTTAACTACACAATATCCTTAAATTTAATAAGCTGGAATAAAGATTGTAGATGATTGAATAGGAAAATAAAAATAACTAACAAATCTAAGTAATAAAGCAATCCAATGATAAAAAATAAATCTACTTATGAAATAACTAGATCTAGGCCAGGTTTTCCCTATGACCTTGCTAAATTCAATTTTCCCTTGGTTTAATGAATACTGAAACAAACTTAACGAGCTAGAGAAATGATTATAGAGGGTTGAATAGGAAAATAAAATGACTAACAAATCTAAATACCAAATTAAATGATCAAGAATAAATCAATTTATGAAATAACTAGGTTTTGGTTTTCCTTAAGACTGGTCTTTACTATATTCAATTTTCTTTTGGTTTAATAAATACCTATAGTTTCTTGGACCAGTAAGAGTTCATATCTTAGATAATATTCTCTCTCGAGACATATTATAGATTAATCAACTAAAATTCCTTTAGAATATAGACAACCCAAAAATGATTTAATTCGTTTTGTGGACTCTCTTGATAGGTTTTATTCTAACCTAGGGAGATCTTGCAAGTTCTCTTAAATAATTCATGTTTAACTCTTTATCTGTGTTTTTACCTAAACACATTTTTCTTTTGAATCTTGATGCATTAATCAAATATTGAACCTTCCAGTTTCTCTCTTTTGATTTAATCAATATAAAAAAATGGATAAATCACAAAGAAACTAGAATTTCATTAAACTAAAAAATCACACCGTAGGTTTATCCTACCTAAATCTATATCCCAATTTAGTTTATAATTAAACTATCAACATGGGAAGAAAACAAGATAAAAGAAATCATTATTCTTAAATCTTTAATCTTTAATCTTTAACGAACTCCTATTGAAATCTTGTTCTACCTTCAAAAATAATGTTATTTTGATCAAAACTAATATGGAACAATTTCAAAATGACAACTTGATGCTTCTTATCCAAAAGAGCTTCTTTTCTACTTTTTTTTTTAATTTGAAAACCCTAAATTTTTAGTGAGCTACATAGGCCCAAATACTAGTCCATAGAGTTGGTCGTGTTTAACATCAATATGGGACCTACACAAGCCTAAGTAGGATGTTATATTCTTCATCCTGGGGGTAACATGAGGATATATACGGCTACACAAGAGAAACAGAAGCGACCACCTTTGGACATAGTCCTCAACAAGATATTGTGGTAAGCCCTCCTATTCTTCCAAAATTGCTCTAATTTAGTCCAATTTTTCTTCAATTTTGCTCCTTTTCTTTTTTCAGGCAAAAATAAAACATGAAATGACAATATTTCTCAAATTAAGTATCAAATCCTTTAAAATCATCCAAGATACAAGTATTATACCATAAAAATAGTGCTAAAACTAATGTATATCTAGTATACATCACCTATTGCTTAAGAAAGCCAAAACTATCAACAAAAATTGAAAATTCACATTTTAGACAACGGGAAGTTAAGAGATTTGGCAACCTAACTCATTGCTCAATTAACCTAACTTAAAGATTTGATAGCCTAACTCTTTCTTCAATTAACCTAACTCATTGAAAATTATGGTCACTATACGATAATTGATATTAGTTGTAGGTGTCTTCTTAAAAGTTGTAGAAATTTCTTCTCTCTTCCCTATTGTTTGATCTTAATATGATATTTCTATCAAAAGCTATGTCCAAATTAATTATGCTCAATAATGTCAACAAGATGAAACATGTTTTTTAATTAAATTTTTTCCTCATTTCATAAATTTTAAACCAATTTTTAACTCAATTAACAATATTAAACAACTTCTTAAGGTGTTAAATTTTCAAATCATAAAATCACATAAAATTGAAATATCTAAAATAAATTTATTTTGAACATCTCGCCGCCCGAAAGCACCTTCTTTCATATCCATAAACCACACATGAAAAGCATATTTTGTGTAGTTTGTTTATTGTTGATTAAAATGCTGTTTTTACGGACAAGAAGAAAAATCCAAGTCCTTGACTGT
>JAOQMP010000007.1:12395340-12408107 GCA_027563575.1 Erythroxylum pedicellare
CCCCGTCTGTGTGTGTGTGTGTGTGAATTGGCCCTGAGATGGGTACACGAGCAAGGAACAAATTCGATAATGAAGCGTATGAACAAGGAGAGGATGAAACAAAGCCTTCAAATATTCGGGTGGCAATTGAGGAAGAGAGGCAAGACATCACATATTTCAGCAATTCAGAGCAAACAAAGGAAATGAGTTTATTACCGAAAATAGTCGTTCCAAATCTTTTTTTAAGAGTTAAATAAATGAATTAATAGAGGTGGAACAAAGTTACGGAAAGGAACCCAAAGAATCATGATTCCCTGTATAAATTCCAGCTATACAAGCTTCTAACCATCTGCCCAAGTCCTTACAAGTCTTTGGAAGAACAGTGGGGCGGCGACTCTTGAATTTTCCCCTTTTTTTCCTCATCTGTTATTTTTTAAACCAAGATGAACCTTCGTCAACACCAAAAAAGGACAACGAAGCTTAGTCCTAAGAAAAATTTTAAATGGAAGCTTTTATTCGGAACATCCGACAGGAAAAGACAGGCGCTGGGAATAAAAGCTGTTCGGCTGAGTGACATTGAGGCTGAGCTTGAAGCCACCCCAATAAAAAAGTGCACTGCATTTTTCCCTTTTATCTCATCGTTTGACATTGTCCAACACAATTATAGACCAAATATTAGTCCCACTAACCCCCTTAACACTCGAAACATTTGAATTGATGCTTGCTCTAATCCACATGGCAACCAACTACTTCAAGAGCAAAGGCTTGTACAAAGTCTTGGGAACTCAAAGGAGTAAGAAGTCGAATGACTTATCGTCCATTACAAAATTGCATTTCTCACATAGATGATGGAAAGCCTTTGTACAATCTATGGCTACATTTAATTCCCGATTATATAAGCACTACTTGAGTAATTTCCACAATTCCATACATAAAATCATTTAGAAGAGAAACTGCATCTAAGTACTACAACATTATATACAGTAGAAATCAATTCAGAAGGAAACATCCAGACGTAAGAAACCATGGAACCATTAGGATCCAGCCTTGATTTAAACTTGTGAAGGGCTTACCAGATCCTTCTCACCTCATTCGTTAATGGATGGTATCCTATATGTACGGGTAATGCGAATCTGTTGCCCAAAAAGAGGTAAATTTAATGGTCATCAAAAAAAACATAATTTAGAGTCAGCTGTTTGATCAAAATATTTTATTTTCAATATGCCAAAAATGCTTAAATAAGATGCTAATGGGGTGGCAAAGAATAAATATAAACAGAAATTAGCCGGCTCAAATTACTGTCAAAGCAGCATGTGCTGGTGAAAGGGAATCAGCACACGCCTATTTAACAGCTAATAATTAATAACATGATCTGGTACAGCACAGACGAGATAAATTTGTGGGGATGCTGTCCTTACGGCGTCTCATCTGTTTTCGTCGTGGTCTCACTACTATCCTATTTTGTGCATGAATTAGATTTCTTTTGAAGGAATCCTTGAGTAGGATTTAGATCTTTTCTCCTAATTCTTTATATAAATAGGAATTAGTTCTCTTGTAAATTATTTCAAAACATGATAACAGAAATTTTTATTGCAGCCATGGACGTAGCACCCTCGCCGAACTAAGTAGATCTTGTGTGTTTTATGTATGATCTTATTTTTCAAGTTTTCTTTACAAAGCTTGTTTCCCGTCAGACGAATAAGACCTAATAACTGGAGCACAATAGTAAATGTGGCACACACATGGGACGACTAAGATTGCTTCCTAAAAATCATTAGCTATATGCAACTAAAGATTTGACTAGCTATTGTCTGATATATATTCCTCCCTTTAATTTTGTCAACCGATGGTGTACAATCATTTCATGGTTCTGTTCCCTATTTTTAAGACTCCAGTCCAATCGTATTGTGTTCTATAACAGGAGCAGAAACAGGACAAGACAGGGAAAGAAGAATGACGGGAATGAAAAAGGAAGGAGGAGAGGAACAATGAGAAAGAATGCATGTGTGTGCACACTAAACAAGAATGATGAGTTTTCCAAAATGCATGGGGATATGCAAATACCTGGGCAAATGCATAAATTGCTCGCAAAATCCTAGCATAATCAGTCCCGAGCATTTGAATGACAACATCTGCTAGAAACATCCCCCACATCCTGTACATGAAACCACAAGTAAAATGGTAAACCAATACTTTCTGTTTTTGTTCTTAATGTTCACAGATACCATGCCAAAGAATAAGTTCCAACAAAAACCAGATAAACAGGTCATCAAGAAAAAATTATATAACCGAAAGCCTTAGTGCCTTCTATGAAGCAGAATAATTCTATTATGTTTTTACTTAAATAGAATACAAGGAAATATATACAGAAAGATCCCTAAAATATATCCTAGAAATTAGGGATATAAACAATCATTCAACTAATTTTAAGATATACATAAATATACAACTAATTAATCAAATATCTTATCCCATAAAATCCTCATAAATACCGACACTCCCCTTCAAGTTTGTGAATGAAAGTCTTTCATTCCCAACTTGCTAATAGTCTTCAAAGGCTGTCCTGGACAATCCTTTTGTCAAAACATCAACAATTTGCTCCTTTGATGAGATGAAGGGCATGTATACTAGGCCACTATCCAATTTCTCTTTTTGTAAAATGTCTGTCAATTTCCAAAAGTGTAGTTTTATCATGCTGAACAGAATTGTGTACAAAGCTGATTGCAGACTTATTATCACAGTATAAGTTATTGGTCCTTCCCATTTAATATTTAAGTCATCAAGAACTATTTTCAACTAAAGCAACTCGTAAACCGCTAAAGCCAATGACAATAACAACGCAGTGAAAGTCTCACTAATACACAAAGTCTGAGGACTAATTGTACGTACTCTTACACCTAACTAATAAAGAGGCTGTTTTCAATAGACTCACATGAAAATTTTATTATCATTTACCTCAAGAGTCAACTGCATAAAGTCCAATTGATATTAATATATTGTGTCATCATAATCATATATGAAGGCTACTAGTTCAAGAATATTCGACCATGTCTTCATTATCAATTTTTTTTAATCTTTACATTATCTTGAAGTTATCTTTCTTCACAGTATCTTGAGTTAGGAAGGATCTAAATTTTGATTCTACGCTTGATCTTGCCACAACATTTTCTTTTTTTGCTCTTCCATGAACCAGATTTCCTCCCATAAAATCACAGTTTCACTAAGAAGCTTGTATAATCTGCATATGTGTAAGCTTCTCATGTAATCTTTTCTCCTCTCTTAAATAAAATTCCTCTTCCTGGACTACCTTTTAAATACTGCAAAATTTTGTGTACAAACTTAAGGTGTACTTACTTAGGGTCGTGCATAAATTTGCTTCCCATGCTATAAATGCAATGGTTGGTCTTGTACGTGATAAGTATTTTAATTTTCCAACCAATCTTTGATCTACTCCCTTGTCTACTACTTGATCCTGTGGTGCATCACTTAATCCGTGACTGAACTCAATTGGAGTAGCTGCCGGTTTTGCATGCTAGCCTTCCTGTTTCTTTTAACAAATCCAGCACATATTTTTCTTGTGAGATGAAGATACCTTACCTTAAATTTGCAACCTCAATTTCTGGAAAATATTTCAACTTTCCCAGCTCCTTAATATCAAATTCTTGTAATAACTTTTCCTCTAAGACTAGCATTATTTCTTCATCATTTCTAGTGACTGATATCATTCACATACACTAATAGTATTGCTACTCCCCTAGTTTTTTAATGTTTAATATGGATTTGCTTGTACCCAAATCCTATCATAAACTTCATAAATCTCCCGAACCATGCTTTTGGTGACTGTTATAATCCATAAAAGGCCTTTTTAAATTTGCACACCTATCCTTTTTGAGATTCAAAGCTAGGTTAAACTTTCATATATATTTCTTCTTCTAATTCTCCATGGAGGAAAGCATTTTTAACATCGTATTACTAGTTCCAATGGAATTTGGCAACTAATGACTATAAAATCCTGACAGCGTTCATCCTTGCTACCGGTGTGAATGGTTCTGGGTAATCTATGCCATAGGCTTGGGTATAACCTTTGGCAACCAACTGGTCTTGTATGTTTCAACAATCTCATCAAATCTATACTTCATTATGAATACCCACTTGCTTCCAACCAATTTTTTAATCCTTAGGCAGCTTCACCAACTCCCAACTTTTATTTCTTTTTTAAGTGCATCCATCTCAATGTTCATAGCATTGCTCCATTTCCCATCTCCTAGTGCCTTAGTCAAATTTTTTGGAATGGGAATGTTATGGAGATTTCTGAGAAAGGTTTGGAACTTTCAAACAAGTTTTGATATATCATGAACAAATATAGTCGGTGTCGTGTTCAAGTACTAGTACCTTTTTCTGAGGACAATGGGTAGGTCTAAATCACTAAATTCAATTTGTGGGTTAAGGTTGGGCTCCTCATAAATTTGTAGACCAGGTTTGGATGAGATCATGGTAGGTTCAATTCCAAATCTATTTGGAATGATAGAATAGTAGCTTGTGTAGGGGCTTAGACATGCTGTGGATGATAGGCAGGTCTCTTCCTGGTCTAAACCTACAACTGTCAAGTTGTTTTTCATTCATTTTCTTCCCTTGAAGCTTCCTTGGGTTCAATAGACTTGTTTGAAGAATGTGGTTTATACTCTATTTGAGTGGAAAAATAAATCCCTTGTCCTATCTTCTTCAAGTTCTCCTAAGGATAGGGTTGAGTAAAGATAAGTAACATCAGCAGAGAAAAAAATGTGTTTTAGGGTGGAAACACTTGTATCCCTTTTGGGTGAAGAGTAACCAACAGAAACACATGTAAGAACACGAGGATAAGTTTTCCTCCATGCTGGGGGTGAATATGAACATAGGTTGCACTTCCAAAAATTCTAGAAACAAGATTACTGAAGAGACCTAAACTCGTAAAATTGTTAAAAACATTCACTAGTGATTGAAAACTAAGAATAGTTGATAATCTAGGCAAAAGTTAGGATAGCTTCACCCAAAATTTTTAGAACATTTCTATGAAAGAGCAATGCTCTTGTGATGTTCAACAAATGACCGTTCTCTCGTTCTGCAATTCTGTTTTGTTGTCTCTATCTAATATGATTTAGCTATATCACAACTAACAAGATAAGAGATTACATTTAACTAGGAATGATACATCAATGTCTGTGAAGAACTCTACTAACTTCAGATGATCCTCTTACAAAATCTTTATCTTTTAGAGCTGATGCATATCTACTGTGATTTTATCCATTACATCATCCAAAATCTCTCCTTGATCTCTATCCATTGATGGTAAGTCATACAAGCTCAAAGCCTTTCATAGCGCACTGATCTAATACTTACCTATGTCAAGTCAATTAATTATAGTCTGTTTATTTGAGCACACATTAAGTCCTTAGAGCTCTCATATTTCTCCTTCATGCATATGATCCAAATAACCTTCAACCCAAAGTTCATCTCAAGTTATCTTTTAGTCTAACATTCGAATCTTGCATCTCGACGAAGATTTCCGCCAATGTGTACCAATGCATGTCAATTCATCAACAACGCCCATTTTCCTTGCCTACTCGCAAGTCTTTGCATTGTTCAATCGGCCCGAGTGTCAAACATTGGTCAATACTCCCAATGCTCACATGATTCCGCAATTAGGACTTAAGGGTCTAACATATGGCTTCTTTTATTATTTATTATAAAAGAATGGACGTTTGTGCTTTAAAAATTCACATTCATCTAAATGAAAAGACTCTACATCCATTTTATCAAAAAGGATGGAAACATTGACTTTTTTACATGAAAAGATTGATAGTCTTTAACAACGATGATAAAGTCATACTTTTTCTTCACTATACATGACAACTCTAAAAAAAAGGACGAGGGAAGAAAAACCTCCAGTTTATTTTGCCCTTCTTTAATCTTTATTCTCTAGGTAGTGAAAGTCATTCCTCTCAATAACATGTCCAATCGTCCGCTTCGTGCCTTGTTCTTGAAATATGCAAACATCTTTTATGATAAGAGAGTCATTTAACTGAATATTTAATAGATCCACTAGTTATAGTTATCTTTTTATGGCTAAAGGATGGTGTCTATGAGATAAAATGTTAAGGAATATTTCATGCCATTAGTGGCTCCTCAATCAATTATCCACATAGCCGAAGATTTATTTTCCAAGGCACTAGAAATACAAGAACATGAACTTGTACCTGTAGATGATGGTTTCTCAAGTGTATCCAAAAATAGTCTTAATTTTTTGATATCTACTTTGTCAAACTTTTGGGCTCCATCTTGAGTTATTTCTGTATTTTCCATATGTGAGCTCACCATATGTGCTTGTTTCCCTCCATCTTTTCCCTGAGTATTGGGTTGACCATTTAGTTTCCAGCACCGCTCTTTTGTGTGGCTATGTTTCTTACAGTATGTGCAATAAAGAGTGTCTCTACTGAACTGCTTGGTTGAAGGAGACTGCCTATTACATTCTACAACTTGTGCAGCACTTATCTCCTTCAAATTGGTGGATTTAGCTATTGAGACAAATCCTTCTGTTGCTGCTGGATGTATTTCCAGCATCACACTTCTTCTCCCTCCCTCAGTTCTAATCATAACAATGGCCTAATTATCTCCTGTATTTGTATAGATACTCTATCCTATTCGGTATTCCTATTCATGTATATATGTACTAGTCTCTAAGAAATATAATACAAAGCAAAACAGCTCTTATTCACAAGGAATGTCCTAACAAGTTGAGATCACTTTAGATAATTCTTCCTATTGCCTAAATGTTTTGTAAGTCCCCCATAATAGTTACAACAATGTTGTCTAATGGAGAGACTCAACTTGTAGCATTAGATGGAAAACTGGCTGCAGTGATTTCTAACGTGACTTCTTGGTTAGATTTCAGCAGCTTCGTCTACTAGCAAAAGAACAAAGTTCTGGACAGAAGTTTCTAAAGAAAGAGTCAATGAATCTAATACCATGTGAAGCAAAATAATTATATTATGTTTTTACTTGAATAGAGTACAAGGAAATATATAGGAGAAAGATCCCTAAAATATATCCTAGAAATTAGGGATATACACAGCCATAAAACTAATTTTAAGATATATATAAATATAAAACTATCCAAATATCTTATCCCATAAAATCCTCATAAATACCAACACCTTTGCTGTACCACAAAGTCAACTTGTATTAAATGAGTATATAAAATTTTAAAAAGACTTGAAATTCAAACCCAAAAACTGTACTAAGAGCATTCATTGTCATTTTACATGTCAGTGACTTAGGAAGTCCCTCATTTGACTCCTTGATAACAACCTAATACAGAGCAAAAGAAAATTCTGATATGCCAAAATTTTAGAAGATATATGTCCCAGAAAGAAAGATGGAGTAAGGGAGACAAGGTACTGCAGAACATTTGAGTGGTAAAAGACCAAATAAAGCTTGAAACCACTTCCAATTTCAGGTTTTTAACATTAAAGGTAGGCAACATGATTGCTACAGAAGTTCAATAATCAACTAAACAACTAAAGAAACAAACCTCTCAATAAAAGACAATGACCGAACTTTCAACAATTTATTCAACTGAAGTTGTCACATAGACCATCTACGTCAAATAAACACAAAATCATAAGATAACTATTAATTATTTCAATTCAAAATAAGAAGGTCAACTTTAAATCCTTGAAATTAAACACGTTAAGTTGCATTTTCTTCAATGCTTATGCTCAAATTTCCCTGTAAGCCCTCCAACTTGTCATTAATTGTTCATAATATGTCTATCCACACAAAAGTACGGTAAAATGACAACTAATCTGATTCCCACCATGAATAACGTTGGCATAATCTTTACTTTAAACCTTATAATCACAAAGTCTCTAATACCAACTTAAGAAACTTTTCATCTCAAAAACTAAATTGTTGGACTGTTGACTGTTGGGTGGAGTAACTCAAAAAATATTCTAACAAGATTTATAAGAAAAGACACACAAGAAAAAGACCCATCTCAGTAGATATCTACAAAGCTTCTTAATTTGGAGTGCTCTTTCAACTTCAAGCAATTCCAAGTCCCCTCACTTTAAACGTGAAAAGGTAAATCCATATATTGATCACAACAGCTCATATGGATGGCAAACGTTCTAGACTAATGAATATGCAATTTAAAACTGAGCTACAGTAACATATAAACTATTCACAGAGTTTCCATTTTGTAACTTCTACAATCACATAATTATTTGATTTGCTTTCAACAGATTAAGCTCATGTATTTCCCTTACATTCAACAGATTATGCATAACGCTCTAAAACTGGCCATATTCATACAAATTAACCAACAGACAACAATTAAAAAATGCACCTAGAATCTTATATCCAGCTTAATCCAAAAAAAACGATAAGCAAGAAAAAACCTATATAAGTGACACAATATAGAGCATAAATATTGGAAAAGAAACAAGTTGAACATATATAAATGATGTCAGTTACAGAATGAAGAATACATTGGGCCGAGCAATGACATTATGCTCCTAAAACCGAGATATCTTGATGCAGCTCCAGTCAAACCCTGTCCAAAGCTACCAAATCAGAAACTTAACATACAAAAGAAGCATTGCATGCATATGAAAGCAACATATGTATCGCAAAATATAAAATTGTTTAATTTCTGCAAATTTATTGTCCTTCCAAAGAGACATATAAAGGGAAGATATACACTCCCATCCCACCGAGAACAATCCAATGTATGTTGGACTCAATTTGAACAGATACCAAATATTTTATCTACAAAGTTGTAGGGCCATAATAACAAATCGAGCATACATGACAGTTCAATGAAGAGCAAAGTATAATTAGATACCATTAGTCAGATGAAGCCCAATAAATAAAATTTTCTATTAACAGCATTTCCACTAATCAAAATGCATCTCACAAATGAAAAATGAGAGTTTCAACCATGGAGACAATAATAATGGTATAGTCACCTGCTTAGCTGCAAGCAAGGCAGCTCTTGACTCCAAATTTATAGCAGCTAATTGTCCACCCTGATTAACAGCAAAAGAAAAAAAATTTATATCAATCTAGACACAACATAGAATATGAATTTTGAAATGCCAATGAATTCTGTCAACTAAATGATGCCAAAGTTATATCATAAGGAAGTGATATCCATTAATACTTAAAGGAAACTGATTCTACAACACATTTAGACAGATCAATAGACAAGCTCACTAGAAGGGAGGGGAAAGCAGCTCAATTACATCAGTTGTGCTTGAAAATCAGTTGAGTGAACTACGTGGGAATCGAAAAAATTAATTAGTATGACTACTTTGAGGTCATGTTTATCGCAAGTCAAGAATGGATTTTTCACTTCATAACTAACTTGAAGACTAGATGCTTGGCTTGGTTCAGCAGAATTATGAGCCATATACTTGGCATAACAGACCTCAATCATAGACCAAAACTTATCTAGTCTATAACAATATAAGCAATATACAACTTACCTATGGACATAATTTCTAAACATTATAGTAGCTCCGAGAAAGTAAAGTTTGTACTTTTCTAACCAACTCACAGCAAGAAAATTCCCATGTCTGAACAAACATTATGCCAACAAAATTGCAACCAAATACAAGTCAGGATCGCAGACCAGAAGTTCTCTAATCTATGCGAACAAAGTAAACAAATTACAACTGTAAGTATGAACACAGTTTCAAAATATTAGAGTAGCTCCGATGAACTATGTTATTTTTCTGACCAACTCATAACAACAAAAATCCATGTTTTCTCATAAGCAATATCCAAACAAAATTGCAACCAAATATGGGTCAAGATCCATTCCATGATAGTGAAGAAGCAAATTATTCTCTTCCATGGACATTGTTATCCTTCCATAATTGTAATCATAATGATCAATGGATCAAGAAAAGAAACAATAAGAAGTCAAATTCTGGTATGTTTGCTGCATACTAGTATCTTTACATCGAAGGGGACGGTACAGTTTCAAATAGACAATAAAATAATAACCAAATGTATAACAATCATCATCATGATCATTTGAATCAAGATGATAAATTAAAAAGAAATACATTACATAAGCAACCTTACAGCTTTTTGAGAGAATATGCAAATTAATGAAGATTGAAAACAAATTAAAAAGTGCTAATTCAATTAGATGGAGTCTCACATCTGTTTCTCCAAAGTCCCAACTTGTTTAGCTAGCCCTTTTTTATCCTATTATTTTCATATGTTTCTTTAGTTTTCCTGCTAAGAAATTTTTTCCCCATTTCCAAGTTATTCAAGCATTTTTCTCACTTCAATGAACATACTATCATAACAAAGACAGATATAAAAAGAAACAAGTTAGAAATAAAGTCATTATGGTTGATTTGTTTCTCTATGATAATATGCACACATTAAATTTTCTTTTTTATTTCTTTAATCATAATTCAAGCCTAAAAGTGCCAAAAGTATACCTTCTTCATAAGTTCTTGTTTCATCTGATAGTTGGCAGCCTGTAGGAGCACCTTTCCTGTTAATTTCCTCCCTACCTACCATAAAGCGAAACTACTTTAGGCAAACAAGCAAATATAATTTAGAACAAGTTGAAAAAAGGTTCATGCCTTACCAACTCATAAAGTTTTGCCAACGTAAACACACCACCAGCCTATTTCAATGGGCAAAATAGCACAGGTGCGAAACAAGTAGAGAAATTTCAAATAAGCTTTTAGAACTTCCAGAAATTCCTTATATATATTGTTTTGTATGTGAATGTGAGTACCTTCAAAATCATAGACTGAAGCTCCGCGAACCCAAGTTTTAAGGCTGCAAAGCTTTGGACCTTCTGCTGGCTAAGTCCAAGTTCCAAACTAACTTGTTCATTGGAAGCCTTAGAAGTACCCCATAAGCCCGGAAAAGTCCCTGATTCTTCACTGTTTGAAGATAATATAAGTTTTCACGGAAAACTGAAAGAAACTTCTGAAACCCATGAATGGAAAAATAATCTATTTAGCCTCCACATTGTATAATTTCTAACGACAAAATTCAACTATTATGCACTGAAACACGATTAAAGGTGGAAGAGCTGAAGGCAAAAAATGCACCCAAATTGTGAACTCATTACCCAGTTCTCCTTTCATACTTCTCTTTTTTCTTCGATCCCAACTTATCATATAAAAGCCTTGGCAATGTTGTCATGGTTATCGGGCCTAATTACCATGTGTAAAGTTTTGAAGCAATTTAGAAAAAAAATACCTTGCATAATCTTTAACTAGATGGAGAAAAATTTCTGCTTCAAGGTCTTCAGTTGACAATTTGCTTGAGCAAGGAACTTCTAACTTTTTTCTAATAGCAAGTAACACATTTCTATATGAAGGTCTCCAACCCCTAAAACAACCAAATAGGTAAAAATAAAAGATCAGTTAAACATCAAAAAGCATCAATGTTAAAGATTAATCAAGAAGCTTCAAGAATGTAACATTTAAACATACACAATATTCCATAGATGGCAATTATCTCAGTTAATTCCCTCTACGTTTAATAACTACCAGTAAACTAACCGAATAATATGTAGGGCTAATCATGACAACTCACTGTATTTGAATACTAACAAATGACAATCTTTCCACTGCCAAGTAAATTTTAACCTTAATGCAGACCGGGCATCGGCAGCTAGGTACAAGAATCTTGACTCAAGTGCAACAATAAAATTTTCTCGCTCTTCAAGGTCTTGTTCAATCATGGGGTAATCCAAGTCAGAACTGCTCGTCATGGACTTGAGTAAAGGACTGAAGTAACTGAACATCAAAAATAATTCGGAAAAAAAACATATATTAACATGGACTCGTCTTTTAAAGAAAAAACTCACACAGTAAACATGAAATCAGAATTAATAGGTAAAACAAAACCTAGCGCCAAATAAGATTTTCTTCAGTTCATACAACTCCGAGTCTGTGGCCAATTCAAGCACCGAGCGAAGGTCAGGATCATACTCACCTGCAAGTAAATATGATAGAGACAAACAGCTAAGAAATAAAAATATATATAAATATAAATGGAAAAGGGGGAGAAAGAGACAGAGAGAGAACCTCGGTCTTTGGTTGAAATGGCAGCACGACTACAACGGACGATGCCAAAAGTGGACCTCGTAGTTGTGGATAGCGAGTCATGCCGCTGCGAGATAGCAATAAATGTAGTTTGGTTAGTAAGAAATAAAGTAGAACTGGAAATAAATAAGAATAGGAGCGTGATACGCTGGCTTTACAGAGGGCAAAGAGAGCTTGGAGGAGACAGGGGTGATGAGAAAAGTGGAGAACAGAGCACCAGTTGACATGTCGGCCACAAACAGCTAGGTTACTCTTAACACCCACTCATTCTTGCACTGCCAAGTTCGCCTTACCCCTAGTTTTGTCCGGAAATATTTACAAACCAACATAGTTTTAACCCTGAACTTTTTCCGAAGGCTCTAATTGATAAAGGCCACAGTCAAATTCAGGTTATATTCAGAAGTTTACGAATAGAATAAAATAGAATACGAGGACGAAAGTTTATAACAAAATGGAATAAAGGATTAAGGTTTTATATTATATATAATTTTATCTTAAATAATAAAAATAAAAATAAACAATTTTAATTTAATAGATTTAGAATAAAATGGAAAGTGATAAATAATTTTATATTATATTATATTATAAATTTTATTTATATTATATTATATTATATTATATTATTAATTATTTTATTTCTTGAAAATAATATTTATAATATTA
>JAOQMP010000007.1:12429842-12451955 GCA_027563575.1 Erythroxylum pedicellare
AAACAATTTATCAAACAAAGCCTCAAAATAAAAGAAGTCATACTTATTTAATAAAAAAAGAATTTGGGGGCCAACAGATATTGTACTTATAATGGCCTTAAACTAGCCTAGTCCACCTCTACCTCTACCTCTACCTTATCCTCTAGATGTCATAGTTGTATTAGATGCCCCTCTACTCCCCTGGGATGCTCTAATATGTCCTGGGCCTTTTGGACAATTATCCATCAAATGATCCATACCCCTACATTTAAAACAAGCCATATTTAACCACCTACATGTGCCTCAATGTCTCCTTATACAGTGTGGGCACTCTAGTGGTCCATCTCTTTGTCTAGTTGAAAAGCCTCTACTAGTATTAATTGTTATGAATTGCTTTTGATGTTTTCCTTTGGTGGCTTAGCTATAAACTGATTCTACTAGGGACAGACCATGTGAGTTTCATGTTCTCTTACTCAAAGATAAGCCACCTATAACAAAACTCCTCCTTTGTGCCCTTTCTCTCTTGGTTATCTCCTGTTTCTTTACTCTAATAGCTGCTTCAAGTAGTTGATAATAGCTTACCTATTATAGAGAAGTTACCGCCACTATATACTCTTTGATGGAATCATTTAATCCATTCTCAAATTGTCAGCATCGGAAGGCCTCTGTTAGAACTGACTCTATGGCATACTTGTTGAGCCAGCTGAACTCCTTTTATACTTAGCCACAGATAGGTTTCTTTGTCTCAAATTCAAGAATTGCTTCCATTAAGCGGCTTTATAAGCTTTTGCGACATATATCTTCTTGAACTCTTGGGTAAAGAACTCCTAAGTCAGAGGGTTAGGTAGTTGAGGATGACGTAGGACCAATTTCCACCAATCATAAGCTGCCCCTTATAAGAGAGAGATAGCACTGGTAACCATTTCTTCAGGTGGTTACCTGATCTCATCCAGAACCCTTTGTGTCCACTCTAACTAGTATTTTGCTTTATCTGATTCTTTTAGAGTCACACATGCATATTCTTCTACCCCATACTTTCTTAAAACTTCTATGAGAGCTTTAAGTATGGTCATTCTGTCCATCAATCTCACCATATTTTGTGAAAGCTTTAGAAACATCTCCCTAGGTACTGATGGTACTAGTATTTCACACCTTCAAGGCCTAGGAGGACCCAAAACTGACTGATCTCTCCCTACCACACTATCAACTAACTCTTCCTCAACTTCACAAGATCTTTCCATCTCTACTATCTAAAATAAAATAGGGACATCTGGTTTAGGCCAACATAACACCCAACCCTATCACAAATCACTAGACTCTTATTGACTAGAACCGCTTAAACCTAGCTTTAATACCACAAAATATAATATCCCCTATATGGAACCTACAACCATCAACACATAAGACAACCAATTTCCTATACATACATTCACGATGTGCATTTCGATTCAATGCTATATCTATACATATTACAAAACTCCATAATGCTTAACATTGTCATTTAACAGTAGTAAACATTTTTACATTTAAATTGTAATCTAAAAGAAAACATACAATTTCCTTTAACCATTACATGTACAATCATATTTAACTAAAAATGCATTCCAAAAGTAATTTTTTCTACCTATTAGCCTTGGCCCCTTCAGCTGTTCCCTGTACCTTACTCCTATAACTTGGACCAACAAGGATTAACACCCATGCTAAGCTTGAAAGCTTAAAGGGGGAACACTTAGTTTGGATGACCACTTAAAACAGTCATCCACCACGCATATACATTCATAACATTACATAAATCTAAATAAGGATGACATAATTAATCAAATAAATAATGCAAACATGCTTTAATATCTTTTTCATATACCATAAATTCACATTCAAAACTCAAACATTGATATTCAACACTCAATGATGCAAATTATCAATACAAATGCAAATGCTCATTCATATACTGATTATTTATGTTGCCATATTGTATTTCTTATTTATATCTCTTTACTTTATTTTCTGTGTTAGGCTTGTACATTTTGTGTAGGTGTGGATAACGAGTGATATGGATATTTGAAGATATAAAATTGTGGATACCCGAAGGGATAGAATGATGAATACCATAAGGTATCAAACTGTGGATACCCAAAGGTATCAAACTATAGATAACGGTGGTGTCAAACTGTAGTAGCTGCACTATGACTTTATAGACATGCCCATTTATCCACAACCAAGACAATAGAGTAGCATTATAATATTTCCTTTAACCATTTGCAAATTTCACAATTCATATATCAACAAATCATATGAAATATATTTCAAGTCATAAAATCTATATATGTGTTCATATATGCAAGTCATAACTTACCACCATTAGGAGGGTGTCAAAATCACACTTTTATAATCATACTATTTATATATATATATATATGAGCAATAAATATGCATACCAATCATTTATGTACAAGTAAGTTTTCTTTAGAATGCATTATGCTCAATCTTAATTCCATTGTTCAATCACCAAATTCACGCATGGTAAGCTCTAATTCATTTATTTGGAAGTGTTTGAAAGGTCTCATACACATTCAAAAAGATTCGGATAAATTTCGATGAAAAAATAGAAACGAAAACAATGTCACGATCGTGAAAAACACTCTCTCCATTCATGCCACTACTTGTTCCTTTATATATATAAGTCAGAATTAGGTTTCGAGGTCTTCTGAATATTTTTTTCCTCTATGTGTATAGTTTATATAGCACTAACAATCAGACCATTTGGACTTCTAAATCATCAGATATAAACAAAATATCATAAGCTGCTTCAAAACAAGGGCAACATTAGGTCACCTTTTTCAACCTCAATTTCCAAGGTCATAGAGCTAGAACTAAGTCAGAGTCCCTTATATAGATATTTATCTCTATGTATTAGGTTTCATATTCAAATAAAATCACACAATTTGGAGGTCTATAGGATGATTTATGACTCAAACAATGTGACTAACTTAAACAAACCCTAGACAGAATTCCACTATATAATACTCTCTTGTCATATTCAACCAATTCTGTCCGAGATTACACCAAAATAACACCAAAGCAACATCCCAACAACAATTCCACATCCAAATGAATCTTTATATCCATTCAATTATACACAAATACAGATATCAACTAACTCAAATCCCAAACTTGAAAATTGACAAAGTCAGACTTTTATTGCCTTTCCTTCTTTTCCTCTTTTGTTTTGCTTAACTCACTAACTAAAAACACCAAAAACATACCTCTCAATCCTAGTTCCATCCTTATAATTTCATTCCTTCATAATAAAAGTAAGAAGAGATAAATGTGAAGAGAAAATCCCTACCTTTTACTATGATTTCCACCTAAGATTGGCTTGATTTCTTACATGAAAAATGATGGGATGAAGAATGAGAAATGGAGAGGAGAAAAATCTAAACTTATAACCCCCAAAAATTTGTGCATCTCCCCTCTCCATATCCCCATTCTAGAACTTTCAAGACTCACACATATGCTTAATTCCTATTGGACACATATGCTTTATTATTATTGGTCACACTTGCCTTAATCCAATTGTTCCATATGTTAACTTTAGAAAAATTGGATATTGGTTCTTCTTCTTCCCTTAATTTGCACATTGGACTATAATATTATCAATTAATTTCATTCCCCTATGTTTTGATTTTTTAATGTAATAAATTTCATGCAATTTGGTTAATCATTTCAGGATTTATACCTAAAACACTACAGGTTATTCAAAAACAGGGACAACAGCCATAACTCAAATTCAAGATAGAATTAAAAAGCCTTAGAGGCACAATAAAACTTCTTATCCTCCATAAAAGTTTTAGATATATGTCTCTATATTGATTTCCAATTAGAATTATACAATTTGGAGGTATACGACCAAGATATGACCAAATTATAGAGGTGTGTTCATGTCAAAATGAATAAATTACCCATTTACCCAAATTTTTTACAGTAAGTACCATTATGTCTCTTACGATACTTAGTTAAACTTAATTCATTTGTTATGTTCACTTCTTAATGAACCCTAGAAATGCTACAATACTTCTAGGGTACATGTTGAGGCCTTACATTGCTGGTCTCAACCCATTTAAATGCCTGGACACTTGTAGACCCTCACTCTCCCTTAAATCATTGCGTCTAGCTAGCTACATAAATTCTGAAATATAGTCATGAACTAATCTTTGGCCCTGGGTACACTTTTGGTATTGTTAGAATAGATTTGTTCATAATCAGGGGAAAGAAATTCTTGCCTCAACTATTGTTTCATTATTTCCCATATTTTAATGGGTGGCTTCCCTTTAAGAATTCTACGAGTTTGCAATCTATCCCACCAAACAAAGGCCCCAATCTTTAGTCGGTAAGCTACTAACCCTACTTTATTATAATCTGGGATGTCTATATAATTGAAAAATCAATCAATCTCTACAAGCCAATACAAAAAATCCTCAATGTTCATGCCTCAATTGAAAACAGGCTCAGTCAGAAATCACTGGCTTCACGATCTATATACTCATACCCAACATTACATCATAATCTCTACCGTGACCTCTGTTATTACCTCTACCACCATACCTATGAACCTTAGGATGCTTATAATCTTTTATAAACTCCACATCTTTATAATAATCCAAGTAATCTTACCCTCTACATAAGTTATCCATAACAGTCTACCGATAGCCTAACCATGAACTTCTCTGTCTCTTTGGGGTCTATCATAAACCCTATTTGCACCTAAGACCAGAGCATCAAGATGATCTACAATTTTTTTGAAACATTGTTCTGCGTTGGAATTTAAGATCCATCCTGTCCAATCTCTATGATAAGGCCCTTACTATCTGCCCTGGTAGTGGGGCTCTAGCTCTCTGTTCTTCGACACGAGAACCACCATCTTCAGTTGCCATCTAATCAGGAAAATGACCTACTCCGATACCACTTAACGCAGTGTAAAACTTAAAATTGAAAAGAAATCTCCCATCTCACACTAAAGACAAGAAATCAAGAATTACAAATGGAATTTCTTTCTCAAACTGTTCATAGCCCCTAAAAATAACCAAAAGTCCCTTTATAAGATATCACAACAATCCTAAAGGAAAATGAAGCACCTTACTCTCGCAAGACACGTACCCGACATCTTGAGTGATATCCAAATACGTACGTCGTAAGGGCAGCATGCTAGAATAGTCAAACTATCAAACCCTCGATACTCAGTCCAAATTTTTTTTATATATCACACGCGTACGTGAAAATCCATAATCAAATTTGGGCCTATACTTTTATTTCATAAAACTCGAAATCACAATTATTATTACACTTTGATCAATCTCATTTACAAAACATTTCCAATTTCGTAAGTTATTACATACAGAAATCTTCAAATACACATTATACAAAAATTACAGAAGACACAATTTAATACAAAAATAAGAAAAACAACGACAAATGGAAACTGATCCCAACTTCTATCTCTTACTTGAACACAGTGGGCATACTCCCGTTTGCCTAATGGGGTAACTCTTTTGAGCCCAAAAAATATTGCAAATTTTTGGGTGAATTTTTACAAACTTAGTGAGTGACCATCCTCAATTGCTCACTTAATCATATAACATATCATATCATATTTTCGCATAATTTACATCACTTTGTTTAACATATAGCATCACATTCAGAGTAGCCAATCGATCATTTCAATCATTTAAAAATACACATATCACTTACAAACGCAATGCATATGAGACTTACTTTCATTTATTACTTTATTGTGACCAAATGCCTATTTACTAGCTTATATCCCTTAGTGGATACCGAGCTGTATCAGATAATGTCCCATATCCCTTAATGGATACCAGGTATATTTAAAACTAAGTTCGAGGTTCTTTTTCACTTTCTAAACTTTAAGCTCTTTTTCGGTGGCGACTCCCGTAGCAACCGCCTTTATCTTTCATGCATTCATGAAATAGAATGCATCACATTGTCATATTTTCAATCAATCACATGATTTCGAATTCACAATCACTTTCATATTCATCATCAAACCTTGGTCCGGCATTCAACGATTAACTTAAGAAAACACATATTTCTTTCATATTCACATACAAAGAGCACTTCAATGTTCTCACATTTGACAAGCTCCTCGGACATTCAATGTCTGGAATTAGCACATTCACCTTAATCATGTTCGCATTGCATAATAATCATATCCGTAGTCATTCAATGCAGAAATTGAAATCAGATAAAACAAAGAAATGAGACCATTTAGTTCGACTCATAGTACACTCCAGATTAGCATTAGCTTCCATGATCTGGAAACGTCTGAATGTGGACGTTTATCCTACACATCCAAATTATGCAATACACAAGCCACACACATAGTAATAATTACACAATTATAAGTATTCCTTTATGCATAAATATGTATATGGAATGTGTATAATGCATGCTCAATGACAATCTCGGGTATATTATCAAATTTCACAACTTATGCACATTCTCATTTTTTAGCATTATTTTCTCTCACAATATCAAATTCGCATTCACTTTTAGTTAATACCCATTACTCATTTCTTTTAAATCACAACTCATTTACTAAGGTTATTCCAACATTACAAGATCAAATATTATCCAAACTGTCTTTGGTTCTTATACATTCTCCAAATTTCCAGACCTTCGGTTCTATTTTCCATGAAAATTATGACAAATAAAATGAAGTAATTTAGTAACACTTCTTCTAAAAAAATTCTTTCCATTGTCTTAAGTTTCTAATGACAATAAGATCATTCAATTTGGTTTAGTATTCCGAAAGTTATACTCCAATTAATTTGGACTGTTCATAATCTAAAATAGTATCATATACTCAACTTTAATTCAGAAATCTGGAATCATAGAGATAGAATTAAAATTAAATTTCTTCATACACATTATATCCCTATGTCTCTAGTTTACTCTAAATTAAAATCCATCTCATTTGGATGTCTATAGAAACAGATATTGTCAAAATATCGAATCCTGCTCAATGAAATCTTTCTGGTTATCATATTCTAGCATAATCAACATTTTCATCTTAAATTCATTAACCCAATTAAAATTAAGTCACGACCATGCAACATTAGTTCACGGATGTGCAATCCAAAACATCTGAGTCACAGGTGTGAAACCATAATGGACGCCCATACACACACTAACAAATAAGTCACGACCATGCAACCTTAACGCACGACCGTGCACACTCAATCTCCAGAACCAAATTTCATCCCAATTTTATCACTCAATCTCTCCAAAATGATTTTAGATTATTATGATTTTTTTTGGAGATGTAGAACAACGTGTTTCAAATCTAATGGTTTAAGTACCATGTCATTTGGACGTCAAGAGAAGAAGTTATAGCCAAAATACTGAAGGATGTTTGAAAACAGTCTCCCTTTGGTAGCCATAGAAGCCACGATCATGCAAGAGCACGATCATAAGTTTCTATTGCATTTCAAATGTCACGATCATGTAGGAGCAAGATCGTGACTCTCACACTCTTTAAATGCTTTTCTTCCTTCTACCTTCTTCCGAAACCTTAATTTTCTTCTTCTTCTTTCGTTCTTTTTCTAAATCCAACCTTTCTAATCTATATTTTCCCTTAATTTCACTTCATTTTTAACTCCCATTTTAGCTCCAAACATTCACAAGCATATCAAAAACCATGGATCAACACAAACATAAAAAAACAAACTATACTTCCACACACGTTCTTAATTTTTTGCACTTTCCTTCATTTTTCTGCATTTATTTCATCTTCTTCCAACACCTTCTTTTCATCTCATGCACATTTTCATTAACCTTTTAACTCCAAAAATCATTTTAACACTATCTTTTAATATATTAATCATCAAATATGAAAAATCAACACAGACGACATACCCCAAAAATCTATACTCACGTTTCCACATAATATTCATACCCCAATTTATACTCATTTAATTGTTAACCATCATGATGCGTGTGTCATCTTATAAAACAAGAAAAACCATAAAAATGCTTACTTATTAAAACTCCAAAATCTTCAAAATCACTTCAACCCAAGCTTTCCAATATCACATAATCATCCATAGTCCAAGGTGGTATGGTCAGATATTTTGGTGACAATGAAGAAGAAAGCAAAATGAGATAGCAAGTGAGCAAGACTTTTGTTAGATTTCTGAAAGTAAAGAAGCTTCTAGAAGATGAGGAAAGTTACGGAGAAGATATTTTAAGACAAGAACAACAATGTCTTATTCTTTCAAATAAAAAGAACTATGGCATAAGACTTGGACACTTGTCTAAATTCTAAAGCTTTAACTAGTTTCCCAACTAACTAGTTCTTATTAAACTAGTTCCATAACTCCCATCTTTTTATTTCAATTATCACCAAAATTTTCAATAAAATCTTCTCACAAATTCTAAAATCATCTCCAAAATTTTCTTCAATCTCATTTAACTCATTTCTATTTCCATTTATCAATTTACTTGCCAAATGCATTTTTCCTAGTCTAATAATATTCAACATTTTCATAATTTATTCCTTAAATTCACTAAAAATTCAAAATTAACAAATACACTCTCTAAATAAATTTTCAATGCAACAAATATCAATTCTCTATAAAATCACCTTTCACATATATAATTCAATTATACCCAAAATGTCAATGAATGCATATACGGTCATTTTAATGTGTGTAAAAATTCAAATTGATGTGCGTGTATGCTAACAATATGCATGAGCATGAAATGCATTTTTTTCTTAAATCTCTTTTTGATCTCACATGTACCATTTTTTAGGGTTCTAATCCTTAGTATGGGAAACAAGATGACACATTTCTCCCCTCCTTAAATAAATTTAGTCCTCAAAATTATTATCTAATTGATTAGGAAGGCAGTGGTATTATTTCCTCATATACTCCTCCGTTTCCCATTAAACTTCATCAATCAAATAATTTCTTCCAAATAATCATATTCAATGTAATCAATCAATCCTCTAATTATTTCTTCAGATATCACACTATCTTAATTGTTTCCTCAATAAATCAGGTTACTCACAATTTTTCACTTCCTGAGTTGATAACCCCAATATCATATCATATTAATATTTCTTAGCATGCTCACATATAACACATTATGAATCTAAGACATCTTTGTTGGTACTACAAACTTATAAGTAAATGGTCCTATGCAATAACTTTATATGGACTAATATAATTCGAGCTTAGTTTATCATTTTTCCTAATATGAGCATATCTTGCCAAGGTGATACGCTTGGAAGCTTTTCATTTTTCACTTCTCTTTAGTGTTAATACGCTTAACTCTTAGGCCTGTCTCACTATATTTTATAAATTCGATGTTGATCCACCAAAACTCATTTGTCTTTCATAGGCCACTTTATTTTTATTACAGATTCATTTAACTCACTAACAATATCTCGAATTTATTCTAGCCTTTAACCATTTTTAGGCCCTCTTCATTTTAGTGTAAGGGACAATGACTCTCTCTTTTTCGTATAACGCCTCATACAGTATTATAATGATATCACTATGATAACGATTGTTATTCCTGTAGTCAATTAGAACTATACATTGATCTCATATTCCTATGAACTCCAAACAGATAAGCTTTAAGCATATCTCCAACAGTTAGGAATATTGGTAATTCAAATATTCAATCACTTGTTTCTACATCCATAGTAGTTAAGTACTATTTCGGCGTATTCCAACTAGGATGTCTAGCTTAGGTTGTTACTTGTGCTTTCTCTACTAATCTTTTTGCTCAATCATCTTTATTGAGTAGATGTCCTTCTTATTTTAATCACAAAGTAGCATTATTCCTATTTTGATGCAAAATTCACATTCATTTTTAATCCCTCACTAAGATTCACAATTCTGGATCCTCAAATTGGGCTTTGCTAATCTTTTCATACAAACTCATTTTTTTTAATTCCAATGTAGATAATAATACTTCATTTTGTCCCAAATTCGACTCGACATTCTATGCCCTTTATTGCACTAGATTTGGCAACCTCACTATCTAAATTATAATACACTACTATTGGATTTCCTGTTCAATGCATCTGATTACAAAATTGGCTTTACTAGGAAATACTCATTTGTACAATCAAAATTTTCAAGTAACTCTATTCATTGTCTCAGCCTTATATTCAGTTCTTTCAAATTTCATAATTACCTCAAACTTTATTAACCTAAATATTTATATATATCTAAACTATTTCTGTATATATAATATCTCCAAACTTTCAAAACAATCACTATAGCAACAAGTTTCGAATCATATATCAAATAATCAACTCATGAGGCTTAATTGTCTCTATGTATACAAAATCACTTTATGATGTTACAACAAATTACATCTTAATCTCTAATGGGAAACTTTATTATATATTACAAAATCTCCAAATCTAAATGACATAATTGACATTGGGGTTATAGTTCCTCAAAATTCTTTTTATATTCATCACTCATATGGTTTACATATTTTTCCTCAAACATATTTGCTAAGGGATAGGATCAGTAAAAACTCTTTAACAACTTTTAGTAGTGTCCAATTTCCAGTAAATTCTAGAAAACTTCGAATCTCATATATATTCCTTGTAGTTTCTCTCTTTATCATTAACTCTACTTTCCTTAGGTCTCCCAATATGCCATGTTTTGATACTATACAACCTAACATTTTATTTGATCAAGCTAAGATTCACACTCATTAAACTTGGCATATAATTGTTTCTACCTCCATGATATGTAAGATTAATCTCAAATGTTCAAAAAAATATTCTCTTCACTTTTCGAATACACTCCAAATATCTTCTATGATCACAGTCACTAATTGATGCAATTTTTCTTGGATCACTTTAATCTTCAATACCATAGTACTGTTGGGGGCATTGTTAACTCCAACAGATATAACCTAAAACTCCTTGTGCCCAAGATTTATTCTCGTAATTCTTTAAGTATCTAATTCCTCAATGAGGTAATATTCGCTTATATTATTTTCAGTTTCCCAATTAACTTCTTCTCCCGAATGATTTTCTCAATTCATTTGATTCTCTCTGATTTTCACATTGACTAATTCTAATGTCTATTCATTCATACTAGTTTCTACACACATTTTGATTTATTTGCAATCTTAACTTCCTATGATGGAAACACATTCATCAAATCAAATTTGTATCCTCTAAACATATTTGCATAGAATATAATTTGGACCTAAGTTCTCCTCACATTAGCAATAGTGTCTCCTCAAATTTAAGAATTCAATCACATAGTTGGATACTTTACATCAAACAAAATGTATACATTCTCAGTAGCATATTCTATGTCTTATGCTTGAGTCTCCATCAGGAATAGGACTCCAATATTCACTTTTGACTCATTAAAGATCCATTTCTGATTTGTTTCTTCATTGATTATTCTTAAAAATTAAACCATCCGGTCTGTTTAATCTAATTCGGTGAAATTCTTTTTCGAAAGAAGATTTCTTGCTACTATCATCTATACTATTTATGTAATCTTTATCAATCAACTGTATTCAGCATTGCTTATTATCCATTCTTAGTACTTCAAGAAGATCTATTCCAACTATTCCTGATCTCTCAATAAGAGCAATTTCTATCATAACTTACACGATTAGTATATTCCTTATAATAAAACTCAGTGGAACAGTAACATATTCATTTACTTTTATACTTTGGTAGATACCATCAAGATCATTACATCTTATCTAGAGATGTGTTTATGATAATTCACTAATTAATAACTTATGCTAAAGATACCTTAACCTCATTTGATTCTGGACAACACTTCTCTTTTTGTGCTTATCCTCAATCATAGAGACTAAGCCACGATCGTGCCCTTCACTTTCTTCCTTATATTATCATACATACTAACATCAATTATACTCCAATTTTCTAGAATTTACCTCTTCTAATGCTACATCATTTCATAATAGTTTAACTACCATATTGATTGCATTAACTCTTCTCATTTAATTCATCTTCTTTTTCTTAATCTCATTCCAATATAAAATCCTATCTTATATACATTTCTAACTTTCTCCTAACTACATATCATTTATCTTATGTACAGTCATTTATGTCTACTTCATTCCCCTTTTATTCTTTCCTCATTTCTATCTCATCTTCCTATTGTTATTTATTTCATCTTCCACACATATATATCCTCAATCAATTCAAAATTATTGATGCATAATCATTATGAAATTTTGACCTCAACTCCCCTAATATCTTCTTACGGTGGATCATAACTCTTGTAACATTAATCAAACAACCATTTTGGTTCCAAATTCATCTTCTTAAGATCATAAAAAAAATTATGTTTTCATTACATTCTGCTTGTGTACTTTAATCTAATCATTTCTACTTATATCCCTATTTTCCTCAAACAATCCATGATAATACATTCTCTTCTATAACACATTCGGAGATATATCACCACAATACAATATTGGTGTCATATTCAATAATACATCCTCCGATACAATTGCATTGAATCATTATTTATCATATCAACCATACACTATTTCCCATCTCTAATTACCCACAACTTTCATTTTCTCACATTCTTCAAGAGCATCATTCTTCTCACTAATTCTATCATCTCAAACTCTTAACAAATGCTCATGTATGTGACTCATACACATACGACTCAGACTAGGGATCAATTACTACTATCTGCTACAGCATGACTAAAATGCATCTAACTTGGCACATATTTCGAAAAATGCCCATGTAAGATAATAATTCTAGGCTATGATACCAAAATGTAACACCCCACCCTTGCAAGACACGTATCCGATATCCTGAGTGATGTCCGACTACGTACCCCACAAGGACGGCATGTTAGAACAAGCAAACACTTGAAACTCAATACAAAATTTTCAAATTTATCATACACATACACGAAAATCAATATTCAAATTCAAGCCCGTACTTTTATTTCATAAACATCAAAAACACAATTATTATTACACTTTGATCAATCTCATTTGCAACCCATTTCCAATTTCAAAAGTTATTACGTACATAATTATTCAAATATACTTTTTACAGAAATTACAGAATATGCAATTTGATACAAAAATAAGAAAACAAATACAGATGCGAATTGATCCCAGCCTCTATCTCTTACTTGAATACAGTGGTTATACTCCCATTAGCCTAATAGGGTAACTCTTCGGAGCCTAAAAAATATTGCAAATTTTAGGTGACTTTTTGAGAACTCAGTGAGTGACCATCCTCTATGGTTCACTCAATCACATAACACATCACATCATATTTTCACATAATTTACATCACTTCATTTAACATATAGCACCACATTCAGAGCAGTCAAATCGATCATTTCAATCATTTAAAATACACATATCACTTATAATTTAATGCACATGAGACTCACTTTCATTTATTACTTTATTGTGACCAAGTGCCTATTTACTAGCTCATATCCCTTAGTGGATACTGAGATGTATTAGATAATGTCCCATATCCCTTAGTGGATACCAGGTACATTCATAACTGAGCCCGAGGCTCATTTTCACATTCTAAGCTTTAAGCTCTTTTTCAGTGGTGACTCCGGTCATAACTGTCTTTATCTTTCATACATTCATGAAATGGAATGCATTACATTCTCATATTTTCAATCAATCATATGATTTCAAATTCACAATCACTTTCATATTCATCATCGAACCTTGGTACAGCATCCAACAATTAAGTTGAGAAAACACATATTTCTTTCATATTCACATACAAGGAGAACTTCAATGTTCTCACATTTAACAAGCTCCTCGGACATTAAATTTTTGAAATCAGCACATTCATATCAATCATATTTGCATTGTATAATAACCATATCCGTAGTCATTCAATGTAGAAATTGAAATTAGAACAAACAAAGAAATGAGGCCATCTAGGTCGATTCACAGTACGCTCCAGATTAGCATTAGCTTCTATGATCTGGAAAAGTCTGAATGCGGACGTTTATCCTGCACATCAATATTATGCAATACACACATTGCACACGTACATTAATAACTTAGCACAATTATAAGTATACATTTATACACAATTGTGTTTATGGACTATGTATAATGTATGCTCAATGATAATCCCAGGTATATTATCAAATTTCATAACTTGAGTACATTCTCATTTTTAACATTATTTGCTCTCATAAGATCAAATTCGCATTCACCTTTAGTTAATACCTATTACTCATTTCCTTTTAATCACAACTACAATCATATGAACCTCTTCATTTCCATTATACACATGTTGTTGATTCTTTAATAACAACAATTCATTTACTAATGTTATTCTAACATTATATAATTATATAATATCCAAACTCTCATTCTTTCTTATAAATTCTCCAAATTTCCAAACCATTGGTTTAATTTTCCATGGACATTGTGACAAATAAACCGAAGTAATTTGGCAAAACTTTCTCTATAAAAATGTTCTCCCTTGTCTTATGTTTCTAATGACACAAAGATCATTCAATTTGGTTTAGTATGCCAAAAGTTATACTTCAGATATTTTGGACTGTTCATAAACTATAACAATATTCTATACCCAACTTTGTGTCAGATTCTGGAATTCTAGAGACATAATTGAAATTTAATTTCTTCATAAAAATTATATCTCTATGTCTCTAGTTTAATAAAAATTAAAATCCATTCCTTTTGGGTTACTATAGAAGTTATAGGCAAAAGAAAGAAGGATATTTACTGAGCAAAAAGCTCTCGGGTGCACGATTGTGCACTTTTGAATTGTTTAACCCAACTAAAATTAAGTCAGGACCGTGCAACATCAGTTCATGTCCATCCATTACAAAATAACCAATGCATAGGAGTGTAACCATAACGCATGCCTGTGCACACTAACGAACAAGTCACGGCCGTGCAACCTTAACACACGACTGTGCACACCCAATCTTCAGAACCAATTTCCGTCTCAATTTTATCACTCAATCTCTAACAAATGATTTTATATGGCTATAATTTTTGTTGAAGATGTAAAACAATGTGTTTCAAATCTGTTGGTTCAAATCTCATGTCATTTGGAGGTTGATAGAAGAAGTTATAGCCAAAATACTAAAGGATGTTCGAAAACAGTCTCCCTTCTGTAGCCATAGAAGTCACGATCATGCAGGAGCACGATTATGAGTCTCTAATGATTTCAAATGTCACGATCATGCAGGAGCACAATCATGACTCTCAAACTCTTCAAAAAAGTCACGATCATGCTTTTTCCCAGTACTTTACAAACGTTTTTCTTCCTTCTTCCTTTTTCCTTCTTCCTTCTTCCTTCTTCCAAAACCTCAATTTTCTTCTTCTTCTTTCATTCCTTTTCTAAATCCAACCTTTCTAATCTATATTTTCCCTTAATTTCACTTCATTTTTGACTCCTATTTCAGCTCTAAACATTAACAAATAGATCAAAAACCATGAATCAACACAAATAACAAAAACTTAATCTCATTCACGCATGTTCTGCGTTTTCTGCATTTCCCCTTCATTTTTCTGCATGCTTTCATCTTCTTCCAACACTTTCTTTTCATCTTAACTTTTTTTTTTAATCCTTCTCAAGGCACGACACTACCTTTCATTAACTCTAACTCATTTTCATTCCATTTCAAAAACACGCAAAATGCTCACATATACATAGTGAAGGAAATAGAGCACACACTTATATATATCAACTCTTCTCCAAAAAATTTTGCACTCATCTCATGCGCGTTTTCATTAAGCTTTCAACTCCAAAACTCATTTTAACACCATCTTTTAACATATTAATCATCAAATACATAAAAAACACAAATCCATATTTTTCTCTTAAACCCACGGTATTTATGAAAAATAACCATTTTCTCATGACCATGTAATGACAAATATTTCACCAAATTTGATTCATATTTCTACCACTCATAAGGATTTACATAATACTTAATTCATAAAACTTCAAATTCTTCAAAAATTGAAGAAGCCCTAACTCTCATGTACCCATGTACATCATCTTGAAGGTGGTTTGGATTAGGTTTTTCTTAAGGCAAAAGAAATGGATAACAAAGTTGGAAGTAGCAAAAAGGATAGATGAAACAAAGTTTGACTTTGGTGAAGGTTCGGTGAAACAAGATCCGAAGAAGAAGAAGAAGCTTCAAGAAGAAAGCTACGAGAAGATATTTTTAAGACAAGACAAAACAATGTCTTTGTCTTTCAAAGTTAAAGGAAACATGGGCTCAAGATTTGGACACTTGTCCAATTTCTAAGACTTTAGCTAGTTTCTGATTTAACAAGTTCAATCATCTCTAAATCTTACTCTAAATGTCTCCCAAATTGCAAGATCATTTTCTCACAAATTCTAAAGTCATCAATAAAAAATCTTCAATATCATTTTACTTTTATTTCTATTTCTATTTATCAATTTACTTGCCTCTTGAGATTTTTCCTAGTTCAATAATACTCAAAATTTTCGGAAAATTTTCCCCAAAATTCACCAAAAATTCTAAATCAATACATATATTCTCCAAATCAATTTTCAACACAAATAAGCCACAATTCTCAATATAATCACATGTACCATCAATTATACCTAGCAATTGTCAATGAATGCATGTACATTCATTTTAATGTATGCAAAAACTCAAAGTCACGTGCGTGTATGCTAACAATATGCATGAGCATGAAATACATTTTTCTTAAATACCTTTTGATCTCATATGTACCGTTTTTTAGGGTTATAACCCTTAGTATGAGAACGGGATGATAAATAAGTGTTGCATTAGCCATAGTTGACAGTACCTAGTTATGTATGAGTGTGAACTTGTGCACTTGATGTCATATTGACTGTTGCATTTGTTTCACTAGCTTTAATGCTACTTCACCCAAATACATCTCACCTCACCTTTTCCCACATTATAACCCTAAAAAGTCCTTTGATTCATGATTTTGCATGTGAACATTAGTGGTGGAGAATTTAAATGGTATGCAAAGTTATGGAATGACATGATCATGAATGGTGTTGAGTGTACCTATAGATATATTTTAGTTAAACACATTTTCCGAGCCTACCATTTAATTGCTCAATTTTTGAAGATGATGAATGTTGATTGATCATGAGTAAAAACTTTTAATGTTAAGTTCTTGCTGTGATTTTTGAAAGTCAGTCATCTTTATTTATGATTATGCATTCTTGGAACATATGGGAAATGAGTGAATGTTTTTGGTTCTTTGGGCTTAATTTTAATGTTTTTGATTAAATGTTACCTAAGGGAAAACTCGAGTTAATTATTAACCCACAATTAATAGTTGCTAGGAGAGGTTAGAGAACAACAAATCAATGAAATATGTTTAATTAAGGTGTAAGCTAAGATTGATCCAAAGAATCGGGTCCCTATCGAATTCCCCACTTTTATCATTTTTCTCATACTTTCTTTAATTTGTTTTTATTAGTCTTGTTTTATTTTATTTTCTTATTTCAAAAATCCAAAACCCCCTTAACTTAAATACCAATTAATTTCATTTCAACAACTTTATACACACTCTCTATAGGATCGACCTAGACTCACCACTGCTATAGTAGTAATCTAGTTATTTTATTTTGACTACGACGCATTGTTAGTAGTATACATCATGATGGCTTATTAATTTGCTAACAATAGTCTTTAACTAATTGATTGAAGATTTAGCTTTGGTATTAGTTCCTAATGTTTCTAGGAAATGGATAAAATTACATTACAAATTCCCTCTTATGTATGGATTGAATCCCTTGTTGATCTTTCAAGGAGACAATCTTATTTCAATTGTTCCTTGAGAGTAAGAATTTATGAAAGAATTTGGAATTCCTGTCCCCATCTTAGATTTATGTAGACTCCTACATCTCTGTTTGAGTAAGGCATAACTAAATTTAAAAGCCTCAGTGTAATGCCCTAAGGCAAACTTCTCCTACACTTTTATATTCTCATCATTTGGATTGGCATTCAATAGGTTCTGAGTTAAATTTAGATTGACTTTGGCTTCCTTGGAAGCCTTTTAAGTATTCGAATACCTTCTTGCATTCAGTGCTTTCAATTCATTTTTTATAGCCTTTAACATTCTCATATATATAAATAACTTATAGCCTTTCACTTGGTTATTAATGCCTCTGCACAAAGCTTCATTAAAACCTTCAATCTTAGTTAAATAGTTGTTGAATCGAAAGGGGAAGTGTTTCATTTAACTTAAGAATAGTTGTTGTACTAAGCTATCAAATTAAGGGGTTTTTGAAGAAAGCCTTGCTTTAAGGAAATTGATGTAGCCAAATATCAATGAGCAGTGACCTATCTAGTTTCTTCCTAAGGGACCATTCTTCACCTTGTTTATTACTCCAAATGTGGAAGAAGCCCTCCTTACAAAGATTTCTTTCCTAAATGCTTTTCACATGGTCAAGAAAATCCTCATTGTAGTTTTTGAGGTAAGCCCTTCCTTCATATTCATAAAGGTATATAATACTGTAAAGTCGCCTGAGATAATCCAAAACTCACTTACGACATTTCCAATTTTAGTCAACTTATTCCAGAGGGGAATATGTTGGAAACCTAAATTTTAAGCATAGAAAAATGTGATTAAGAAGGAGATATTTACTTGCTTCATATAAATTCTTAGGTGAATGAGTTGATCTAAAATCTTAGTCATGGGATCTCTACTAGGTTGGGATCATATGCTAGAATGATTCTTCCACTTGCATACTTCGAATGATTTGTGATTAGCCTCCATTGTTAATTGAGTGCCTTCAGGTTATTTAGATTATGCTCCTTAATCATAGTTCCCAATAATCCAAACAAAAACAAGTTTGCATTTTTAACAAATCAGCAAGCATAAGTTAATTATTTGGACAATTAAGCCCTTTTGCATTCCATGCTATGATATTCATTTAGGTGAGGGAGAGCATTTTTTCTTTTTCCTCTTTAAATTCCTTTTAACTATTGACCGGTATCCATAAACCACTTTGTACCCCAAATTCATCTTTAATATAGAATCCATCTTATTTATTACTTAAGATGGGTCCTTTTGAGCAAAAAATGAAGCATCACCTTCAATAGCTATATTCTAAGGCTCCTTTACATACCTAGATCAATTATCTTCTTACTTTCCTCCATTACAGGGTGTCACAAACTTGGACAGATAGCAATCTAGCTTTTGAGATGGTAAGGTACTCCTATGACCTAGCTCTAGGATTTCCTTTAGAGAGTTGGGGAGCTACTAGGGATAGGGATTGTTTTATAGGAGTTGGTGAGACTCGAGTAAGGGGAGTAGGATTCGGTATCAAGGGGGAGTTTTCATTTATTAGTAAAGGGGAGGAAGCCATTACTTGTAAAGGAAGATGTAAAATGGCAGGTAAAAAGCAAGATGAGTGTACCAGTGAGTTTTCATTTATAATTAAAGGGGAGGAAGCCATTACTTGGAAAGGAAGATGTAAAATGGCAGGTAAAAAGCAAGATGAGTGTACCAGTGAGGGAAGCACTAGAGAACAAAGAGAAATATTGCCAAAAGCATAGAAGAAGGAAACTAATTATATATATATCATATTTTATTTATCAATTTTACTATAATCAGCTTAATATAGAAAAATTCTAAAAAAATCTTTGTTAATGAAAAAAATTAATCAAGATGATACATTATAATTTTAGTTGTTTTTGTGATCCAATAAATTTAGGTCAATATTTATAAGCATTAACAACTAATTTAGTCCTAATTTGCTCCAATAATCTTAACATAAGATGCTTAATTTACATTGTAATACTTCTTATATAATTTATGCATATCTTCTACTTAGGAGTGGATTCTTTCTAAATTTTAGTATCCTACTAAAAAATTAAAAATAAATAAACATGAAAATAAATGAATGAGTGAGCATGAATAAATCCACTATATTGGCTTTAACCTAAGTACAAAGGTAAAATTAAAGAGTGGTGCTATTATTCATTTGAAATGAAGACCCAACTGAGTAATCGAGGGCATTCATGCTAAGGTATTTGCTTTCACATAAAAAGGTCATGTGACTTTTAAAATAATCCTTTAATTCTCCTTTATAAATTCAAATTCTATGCTTTATTTTTCTGTTAATTTGAGTTATTCAAATGTTTGAAAGCTTAAGCATCTTGCTCACCACGTATTCTTTATACATTAAGTTGGATTTTGTAAACTAAGTTGATTTTTAAGGGATTGTTAGGTTAAAATGAATTGATTTATTGTTAAATGCAAGTATCTAAATTTGTAACTAACCAATGAACAGTCAATTAAATGAATAATGAATAGTTTTAAAATTACTTCAATTGATTTGTTAAAGTCCTTTTTAGAATCAATACCTTTTAAAATTAAGAATGATTGAATTGATTTAATCAAAAATAAGAAACATTTTAAGTGTGGAGATATTTGATGTGCATGAAATATGCACATATAGTATGACTTGAAGACTAAAGAATCTCATCCGCTCAAAAACCCTAAAGGAGACATCCTCTGATAAAGAGAGAGAGAGAGAGAGAGAGAGGTCTTAGAAAGTGGTTGTAGCACATCAGAAGGGGTTGTTCAATCTCGCGAGAGTGTGATACTAGTATAGGCGCGACACTTGACGTAGTCTTCTCAACACTACCAGTTTCTTTGCATGTGTTTGCTGCAAAAAGGTATAACCTGATCTAGATTTAGTTTTAATATTCACATGAGTCTTAGTATTTCAGATTCTTAAAGGTGATAAATGTTATTACCGTTGACAGGCCAAAAATCTCATCAATAACTTCTCTATTTTTTGTTTTCAATATACTTTATAGACAAATGCTTTTTCATAATTAGATTAGGAAAACTCCAGTGGCTATTTTTTAATGGATAAATTTTATTTAATTTATGATATGGGATATATTTTTGTAAGATATATTTGATTAGCCTTAATGTTAATTTATTCATGTCAACATCAAAATTTGATTTAAATTTACTTATGAAAGACATAAGAGAGCTTACTTATGAATATATTATGGCTTAAGTCGAGGGGATTGAATAGAGTGCTCCAAAGAGACTTATGCAATATTCTATGTATTAGGATGAAATCTTTAATAGTATTTCATAAAGCTTATTTTATTCAAATGAGTGTTAGCAATATAAAGGTATAACCTGAAGTAAATCACTTGTTAATATAGAAATCACGTATAATATGTAAAATACACAAGAAGGGGGTTAAATTATGTAAACTTTTCAAAGATATTAATCTTTCAGGAATTTCTTAAATTTCTTTACAAAATTCAAATGATCACAAAAAACACTTTACTAAAGTCGATAAGTAATGCAATTGCAAGAATTATTATCTACTCTTCTAATAACTATAAATTTAAAAGATAAGGATAAGAGAATAGACGCAGCAATTTTATACTAGTTCACCCTAAACCTTAGGCTATGTCCAGTCCTCAGAGTTTGTCTAAGATTTCATTATACTCTTCAACTTTACAAGTATTCTTTCTACACTTGCAAAGCCTCTTCAGGTCTCTCTCATAAATTATTCTTTGTCTGCTTTCTTAGCCTCTCCAGGCTCTAGCCTTTCTTTCTCTCTCTAAGAAAGATATTTTTGAGCTTCACATTACAGATGTATTTGCTCTCTTCTTTCGCACTTGGAATACAAAATTTCTCTAAGTATTGTACAATCATATTTTCTATCTAAAAAAATGTTATTTAGTTTATGACTAGAATTAATATTTATAGCCTAATTCTTCAACTATCTTCTTAAGAAACTACTTCTTGAATCTTTTAGAAATCATTATTAGTTGAGTCCTGTAACTAACTTCAACTAACTAACTAACTGATGTTCTTGAATATCTTCCTTTCGTATTATTTGGTATAATACTTCTTCTGTTGTCTCTTCGTTTGGTATCGCGCTTCTTCTGTTATCACGCTTCTTCTATTGTCGCGTTTCGTCTATTATTGTGTGTATCGTCTGTGATGACGTATTGTCTGTTGTTGACGTGTTTCGTTTGTGCTGACATGTATCGTCTATTGTTGACGTATCGTCTGGTGTTGACAACACATCTTCTGGGTTTA
>JAOQMP010000007.1:12452055-12463449 GCA_027563575.1 Erythroxylum pedicellare
TTGGCCTGCTTTTTCATGGGTTTGGCCTTGACCCCTATTTGGGCCTTCTTTTTCATTGGACCCTTCTTCTTCTGCTTTCCCTTACCCTTGGGCTTAGAAAAAGATGCTACATTAGCTTCGGGCCCATGAGCCTTAATATTGTAGGCTCATTACCCATGAAATACGTTCTTATTAAAGAATAATGTCTAGTTTACGTCTCCATTCATTAAAATTATCTCCGTTCTCTAATTTGTTATTAGTTAAGAGCAAGGTAAGTGGATTCATTTTGTGGTTGATTATGTCCGAAAATATAAATTATTAAAACATCAGCATACTAGTTAACAATATTGGAACTTTGTATAAAATCATGATGCATTTATGCCTGATGATAGATTTAACAAAATTTAAAAAATTTAAACATTATACAACGATTATTTTTCTTATCTATAACAGACTAAATGACAGTGGGCCATCTTATCCATTAAAAGAAAAAACTGGGACCCTCCTACTAAAAAAACTACCAAGCATTTCATGTCCAACTTTTTAAGAAGCATCATAATTTGGTACATACTTTTACCAACAGAGCTATAATGGGCAGTTTATTGATAAAAAATGTTGAGTGTTTAACCATTTGATTCGTTCACTAAAGATGCCTGCAAACCATGCATCGGTGGGAGGTCACCTTTGCTACCAATAAGTGGACTTATCCTTAAAGAGATCCAAACCATGTAAGATCTAGGATTCATGCCCTCTGATGGGGAGTAACATTTCACCACATGCAAATGGGCCATCATTTGGAGACCGTGGACTCTCACTTAAGCATCCTCTACCACTCAATCTTTTTAGTCTTTAAGTTTTTAAAAACCATCTATCCAGTTGCAATTTATTATCCATCCTATATTGTTTCATTATATATCTCATACATAATTAATGCATGGCAAGGCCTAGGGTTGGCAATTTTCTAAATGACCTGCAACCACATAATATCACTTATTATTTGCATTCATTTCTACATTCATCACATGAACTAATTAAGCCACTTTTGATTGTCCATCCTAGAAAAAAAATAATTATAAGCCTTTTAGGCCCAAAATATTCTTCTTGGATTTGGATCTTCTGCTTCGAACTCTTCGCTCACATGATCTGGCTCATTTGGTAAATAAAATGTAATGGCATTTATAAAAACCAAAATTTTTCACTTTGAAAATAAAAATTCCAGCGTTAGATTTTCATAAAACCGAATCTTTCTTATGATAAAAAATTCCAACACTTGTTTTCATTAAAACCAAATCTCATTCCATTAAAACAAAAAACCATCGCTTAGTACATTATCAAAACCGAAACTTGATTCCTTGAAATAAAAATCCAGCACTTGTTTTTACATTAAAAATTAAAACTAGATTCATTGAAACAAAATTCCAGCCTCTTTGTCTTCACAATACCGAAACTATGCCAATACATAAAAGGATACACCGAAACCTTTACCTCTCCATTCATTCAATCCATGGATACTTCATCTTCATCATTACATCAATTTGTACATTACAAAATTAAAGAAAATAGAAAAATGAAGCCAAGGAGGAAACATGATGATGACAAACCACCCTTCTTGTTACAAACCAAATGTAGAAATCTTACATGGTATGTTGGGCCTCGTTTCCAAGATCCAACTATAGAATCATAAAACGTGAGCATAGTACCCTATAGGGTCACAATTTGCAAAGAAAATTTTGCCATCAACAATTATGGGTTTACCGTGGCAAAGTAATAGTTCGCAGTGGCGAAACTGTGGAAGTATTTCCAATGACCTTTCGGGATAGGTTCGTCGCGACCAACGTCTAACTTCTCCATGGCGAATTTACCAAAATCAAATAAAAATACCCTTCGAGAAAGGTTCGCGGCAGCTAAAGTTTGGCTTCACCACAACAAAACCTTCAATTTCAAACACCCAAACCCAACTATCTGACTTTAACATTTTACACATACAATTCCACAACCCTTAACCACTCATCCAAAAGATAAATACAATTATATGCAAAAGAAACTTCTTCAAATATTAGTCTCATTACTAAAACGAAATAGAGTTTTACAAAGCTTTAATGGGCATTTTAAGCCACAATACATCATTGGTCTTATCACCCAAAAATACAAAATATATAGGTTTGGAGTGATGCCTTAACTCTCGATCACTCGATCTCTTGCTCATCACCTGGAGATGAGTAGGAATGGAGGGTGAGCTTGAAAGATCGTGGGTAACAAGTTTATAACAGAGAACAAGCAAAACCATTGAAATTATTCATTGCTATAGTAGATTTGCATTGAATCTATAAAACACGTATTTCTCAAATTCTCAACTTGTCGAACAATTCATAATCACATAAGCATGTATTCATCAAACTTGTCAACAAATCATAAACATATAAGCAATCAAAATGGTTTGGGTAGGTCCATAAGGGATTTCTTGCGAATCTCTAGGAATAACAGAACAGACTAACACAATCCCACATAGTAGTTTTGCGTAGTTTGTAAACAGAGGAGAGTCCATGAAGGAGCTCTATGCCACTAGCGAGTAGGCAGGAGAAGCCTTTAACAGAGTCAATGTACAATTGATAGAACAAAATGGACCACCACAAACCCACACAAACATTTATTTCATGACATAACATAATGCCCAAATGGCACATTTCGGAAACATGATTTTCATAAGCATGAAATATTTCAAATACCATTTCCATCTTCATTTCATAAACCATCAATAAAAACCAAGTACTAAACATGTAGCAATTTCTCAAATCATTTAAGAAGCAATAAATGCAACATTTATAAAGCGGTTAAAATCATTTAACTCTATTGAGTTGAAAAAAACATTCATGACTCATTGACTCTACTATAAACATGTAACCCACCTAGATTCCTTGCTTAAAGGTGCCTCTCCTCTTACTCCTTCTACATTTATTGATTGCCTTTAACATTGGAAAAATTCCCATTTAATAGGAATATAAATTGAGAACCCACAAAGCACATTCACTAAGATTGATTCTAGAATACTTAAACCCATGCATTTCCTAAGATTTATGAACCAAAACTCTTCCAAAAATTCAAACCTTTGGGTTAATTTTCTATGATCATTCTGATCAGGTAAATGAAGAAATTTGACAACACTTTCTTGTAGAAAAATGTTCCCCATTGTCTTAAGTTTCTAATGACATCAAAACCATTCAATTTGGTTTATTAATCTGAAAGTTATACGCCAAATATTTTCAGACTATTCTTATGCTGGAACGGTATTCTGTGCTTAATTTCCATCCATAAATTGAAATTCTTAAAGACTGAATTAAAACTAGATTTTATCATACAATTTGTATCCCTATGTCTCTAGTTTACTTAAAATCAAAAATCATTCCAATTGGATAACTATAGAACAAGTTATGCCTAAAATACCAAAGCATGTTCAAGTTGTGCAGGAAACTTCGCCGCAGCGAACTTTCATAGAAGTATATGTAGTAAACATTTTACTGCTACATTTTCCAACTTTTAACTTCCAACCTTTCATATATAACCCATCTTGTACCTAAACCATCTTTTCAACTTCATTTCCTCTTCATTCTCAACTTCATTTTAACTCAATATCATTCACAAATAAATCATGATATATCTTTGATCATTAACCTAAAAACAGAACATGTGCATATACCATTCATCAACAATTTGTGAACATTTAACTTTTAACTAACATCAAAACATGTTTCATTCATCTAATCAAGAAGAGTGATGCTTATACTTATTTGTTTAGCTTCAATGTCTTTAAACAGTTTAAGATCCCACATACACAATCTTCATCTTGCCAAAGTAGAATAGGTGGGTTTTTCATCACCAAAGTGAAGACAAGTGATTATTTGGAGTGGCTAGATAAGGGTGTCAGCAAAGTTCAATGTTGATGCTTGGGTTGGGAGAATATCGTGAGTGAGACAAGAAGAGAAGAAGAAAACAAGTGGTAGGGAAAATCAAAAGACTAATATGAAAGATGGTCTTTCATATGAGTGTCGTGAATGACAAGTACAAGACCATAAATTGGTCTTTAATTTAGGTTAAATAATAGTAAGTGATGAGTGGTAGTGACACTTGTCACTTTCCTATAGTCTCATTTTGGTCTTTTAATCTACTAATCCATTTGTAATGTCATTCTTAAAATTTTTGACTACCATTTGACTCTTATTTCTACTACTATTCATCAATTGTTCTGTCAATTGACATTTTTTCTAGTCCAAAAATACCCAAATTATTTCAAAAATTTACCAAAAATTTACCAAAAATTCTGAATCACTAAACACACTCTCTTATATTAATAATTTTATATAATACATTATATTTTAAAATTAATTAATTCTCATTACAGTTAAAATCAAAATATATGCAAAATAAATGCAATTAAAAATTACACATTAATTGTATATAATAAATTTATATAAATTAGAAAATTATATTAAGTCATTCTAATCAATAAAAGATGTCCAACATATTATAATTCTTGAAAACATAATAGTACTATCATTTATAAAAAGAAACATAAATCAATTAGAAATAATATAATTACTCCACATTTGCTTAGTAATTTCATCTCACTTCTTAGACATACCTTGAAGTTATGATGGAGTGATATTATACTCCACTTGAGAAATTACATCTTCATTTTCACTTTCCTTAATTTGTTCTTCATTTTTAGCACAAATGTCAAATAACTCGTTGCTTTGTCCTTACATTCTAGTATAATTGTGTATAACACAACAAGCAATAACGATGTATTTTTGTTTCTTCATATCATAACTCGATATATTTTTAAGTGTAGGGAATCTTGCTTTTAGAATGTCAAAACATCTTTCAATAACATTTCTTAATGAGAAATGCCTGTAGTTAAACAATTCATATGGACCTTGAGGTCTTCCTTTGCCTCTATTATTTCGCAAATGATATCTTTCACTTCGGTATGGTGAAAGAAATCTAGGTATATTAGTGTATCCCAAGTCAACCAAATAATACTTACCTAACATAGAAAGAACATAATATTAACAAAAAGATATTAAAAAAGAATCATAATTATTATGTTTATTTAAAATAATATAATACCTTGTGGAGGCATAGGAAATTGATTAGTTGGATTTGTCATTGTTTCCAAAAGAACTCGAGAGTCATTTGTAGTACCTTCCAATTCAGCCATTACATATGTAAAATGCATGTCAAATGAGTAATAACACATAATATTTTGGGTTGGTTTAATTCTTTTTCTCCTGAATGGTATTTGTTCATTGGTCGGAACATGTGCATCAATATGTGTACCATCTATTGCTCCTATACAATCCTAAAAATTAAACAATATATTAAAATAATTATTAATCATAAGGACATAATTAAAATAGTAATTAAATATATGAACGTACTTAAAAATATGGAAAGAATTTTGAATTATGATGAATCTCAAGAGGTGTATTAGTAAAAGATGGTAAAGTAATGACCGTTTTTGCAAGATGATTAACTACATATAAGACCTTACAAAAGTACTTCAAAATTGTCTAGGTCGAATGTTGAAAACGTTCTGCATTAACTCTAGTTGTCTCACTATGTCCTATAGTCAACAAGAAAATTGCTACTTGTTCCTCCACATCAAGCCTCCTAAACTCTTTAACTCATCACATAAGCTCAAGAAGATTATCTTTCTCATTCTTAAGTTTTCATAAATCCTTGTAGGATTCTCATTCAAAAGTTGTAATATCCAATCATGACCTGGTAAAGAAGAAGTTCTACATGGTTGCTTTTGTAAATGAAAATATTTGTTCTCTCTCACAGCTACAGAAATAATGATTACCTTCTTCCGTTCATCATCAGAATCTAATTCGAAATCTAATAAGAAATCCATATATCTACAATGTCAACATTAGATAATTAATAAAGCATTCAATCAAGTAAATTTAATCAAATATAGAAAAATATTCATAAAAAATATAGACTTAAAATTAAGTCAAATATTCATACAAAGCACAAACTTAAAATGTTCAAAATATGGAATAATGCTTAATATAAAAGTGTCAAATCAATAAGAATTCGATATGCAAAAACATGAAAATATAACTAAAGTGACATAATCCAATCCAACTTATTTGTTTCTGTCATCTTCATAAAAAGATCCCTATAAAGTGGAGAATCATGTAAAGCCTTCACAGCTTTTCCATATTGCACACCATTAACACTCAATTTATCTAAGGAATTAAGACATTCCATCATTATGTTAGACTCTTGAGATCTATTCTCTGTAGTGGATGATGTTTCACTCTTTTTTTTTCTCAAGCAAATCATTCTTCCTTTTTGATTGTTCACCAAGTATAAGTAAGACTTCTTCTATAATGTTAGAATGTGTATTCTTTGCCTTCTTATTCTTAGGAGATTTATTTCTCTTAGATGAAGAACTTTTATCTTGATCTTCTATTTCATTATGCAAGTAATCTTCATCAACATCATTTCCATGTTCCTCTTCTATACTATTTGATGGAGATTTTGTTGATGGATGTGCATGCATACCAATTGCAGTAGTATCTCCAAAAATATGGCACAAGTCTAAAAATTCCTTACATCCTTTTTTCTTGAATCTATGAGTCATTTTATGCACCTATAATGATGAAAAGATAAATGAAAATAAATAGTATATAATATGATATATTAACAAAACAAAAGACATATTTTACCTTAAATAGATTTTTCCAATATTCATTTGTAGCATTAACTTCACCAATAAAAGAGTTGTAACCGATTCCTATTTCTTTGAGTAAGTTCTTAAAATTCTTCAATCTGGCCCTTAGTCCATTATACTTATTCTTCAATTGAATATTAGCATACTCCTTATTGAACTTTATTTGAAGCTCTGCTTTAATATTCTTCAAACCAGATTTTGAAAAGGTAGTAGTCATTCGATTTCCCTTATTTACTTCTTCAACCATCAAGGAGATTAAATACATCTCTATAGTATCATTCCATACCCCATCTTTTTCATTTACCTCCATACAATCATTGTCATCATTCATATTGTTCAAGCCTTCAATAACTAAATGTAATAACATATAAGTGACATCAATCATAATAATATTTACAAAGTATTAAATGTTAAATATAGTTTAAATAAACATATGACAATGCATTGTATTCCACACTAAAAAAAATATGTTCTCTACATTAACAAGAGGTATTACGTGAAGAGAATAAAGTCATGTGACAGAGTAAGTCCACTTATGTAAAAATAAGAATACAAGTGAAGACAAAAGGACAAGAATAGGCTTCAAACTCACGTACAAATGCAAAAACCAACGATTCTCCAGACTAAACCACTCTAAAAGCCATAACTCATCAGTCTAACCGACATATATTTTGTTATCTAGAATAAATTCCTTGAACCCTCCAATATTTTCTTGGACAAATGAAACACGTTATCAAGTATAACAAGTACACAGAATAAAGTATCTGTTGCAAGGCACGTAAATAGAAATGCATTTAATGTTTCAATAACATCTTATGTAAAGCAGGATTCAATCTGAACTAAAACCATTCACAAGCTTTCCTACAGGGATTCAATGAAAGCAACAATAGGGTTCACCATCTGTACATCAAATTTAGGGCCCTCCATTTGGAAGTGGCTTGCTCCTTCAATTAAATGAGTTTCATTTCCTCCTACAGCTAAACTTAGCTTGTTCTGGATCTGTTTAACACTGGTAAACCTGTCTTGAGTCCCCATTACAAAGAGCTTTGGTTTTGGAGACTGCAGGATTGCTTTATGATGTCTTCCGAAAATAACCGAGGAGATCATTCCAAAAGGGTATCCAATACTTACATAGACAACAACTTCTTTAATTTGATCCACTGAAGAACCTACAATTGGTGCTCCTGCAAAGGAACCCACCAACAAAATCCTGTCAGAGTAAATATCATCACAGACCCACTTGTAGACTGCAGTCACATCCTTGATTTCAGCAAAACCAGTGAGAGAAGGCCTCCCCGTGGACTTCCTAGCACCTTTCACTGGTCTCTACTATACTGGACTCTACTGTATAGTTTGACATGTTTAGCATAGAAAGAATTGAACTTTACCAAAATTTGGAGTCAGAAATGATTGTTCGATGAATAAAGAGACATAGAAACGAAGAGGATGAAGTGGGTTTGGTTTGGTTTAATTATATAGGTTAGACAAAAACTAGAAGAAATATAGGATCTTTTAATCTCGTGACCCTCACTCTACCTACTTAGCAATCCCTAGGAGGCATAAACGTAGAAATGCATTTAATACATGAAAGGCACTGTTGCATGAAAGGCATATAAATAGATGTCACCCACCATTTTTTTCATGCAACAGATATGTGCCTTTCATGCTTACAACATTATATGTTATGTAGAAATGCATGAAAGGCATGTACAATTGCAAAAACCAATGGAGCTATTACGTGAAGACATGGAGAGTAAGTTCACTTCTGTAAGTACAAATGCAAAAACCAACGATTCTCCAGAGAGCTGTTACGTGAAGACATGCAGAGTGGTGAAGACAAGAGGACAAGATATTGTGCAGTAGCGTACAACTCACTCCTAAAGAAAACAGAGAATCATAAGCCAAGTAAGATTCTTTTCTTCTTAGGAGACAATACCATTTTATAGGGTAAATGAAAATTTTCGCTCTTTACGAGAAGACTGTCTAAAACTTTCGCTCAGCAATCAAGAAAGGAGATGCATAGTAAGCTAACCTGTAAATAAAAAATTAATAATAAAAAATTTTGTTATAGTATAGCAGCGCCCATTCTCTTGGGTATGGAATTTCTCTTTCTTATAAAGTTGTCTAATAGAAATAGGATTGCTTTTCATGTGTTATGTTCCCTAGTGGATGCTTTGCTTCTTCAGGTCTTAAGTCACAAGCTGTTTTCTTCGTGTACAAGGGGAACGAAAGCAACTCTACTACAGACGTGGAAGAGACTGCTTAAAATGCAAAATGTTCCAAACTAATTAAAACCCTCAGCATATTTGAACATTATTTGCTATATTTGTTCAAGTTATCATATAAAATTACACTATAGGTCATGCTATGAACACAAAGTTGGAAAATAAGGAGAACATTATCGTCCGGTTTGAAGTGGATTGAAGCTGTTCTAATCATTGCTTGCACGAACACATAGTGGGAAGTGATTGTACATTTTGAAAGAGAAAATAGAGCTCGATTTTATAGATCTAACCTATCCAATATATAGTGACTAGACGAGCAAAACATACTAACCAAAATCAAACATAAACCACAAACATGTTGTAGAAATTCAATTGAATATCAGTCAGAACTCATCGTTACATCTCAGAAGTAAACTTGTAATCCAGAAAATTTGTTGTCTTCTACTACAAGTTGGAATTGCACAGAGCATTTTGATCGTAACAAATTAACACTGTTTCATAAGGTCATCTAATCACCTATATAATAGTAGAAAGTCATATCCACATACCGAAAGAGAAAAGGAAAAGAACAAATACGGATAACAAGCAGATAGGAAATCACACACAGACACCAAATACGTGGAAAAATCATAGAAACAAAATAATAGAGCACAAACCTGGGGTCTCCAGAAAAATCACAGCAAGCCCTGAAGATAAAGATGCTGAAGTCGACGTAAAGAGAAAAAACTGTTTTAGAGTATAAGAAAACCTGTTGTAAAATATTAGGGAAACGTATTTTTCTTGTTTTGGTGAAAGGGTTGTAGTTTTTTAATCTTTTAAAACACCATAATACAACAATAACAAACCAAACGTGTTTTAATAGAAAGTTTCATTTTTAATAAAAAGCACAACCAAAAACGGGAAAAAAAATGAAAACAAACACCCCCTTAGTTAGCCATCAAAGACTGTCTTAGCACAAAAATAGATTGTATGGGAGTTACAATCCTATATGCATGTTGTGTAAACAAATAACAAAGGACAGAAACCATCTATACTTATAATGTGAATATTCAAAATCTATATAGAGTCAAATGTTGCATAAGCTACAAAACTACCACAACATATATAAATGGAATGCAATGTTGAGTTGGATTATAAATGCTTCCAAACAACACCCAAAAAATGGGATCCTATACAAATCAACTTTCACTATTACCATCTATAACTTGTAGAGAGAAAGAAATAGGCAAATTATAAGGAGGAAGTAAGCAAACAACATCTAGTCGAGGACATCATCAACGAAATTAGAGCACTTGCTATTGCCAAATTAGTAAGCAATGGTCTGTCTATAGGGATGAAGCAAAGATGGAACTTGTAACTACTTTTCTTATTGTTGTAAGTTGTATAAATAGGTAATTAACTCTTTTTGGGTAAGTTCTTTATAATGTTGTAATAGTTTTATGAAAGTTAATGCAATTTTATTCAATTAAAAAAACATTTTCTAAATGGATTAGAATAACTATTATCTAAATAAATAAAATAATATATTCAATTTATCTTAATCAAATTGAAATAAATAAATATAATTAAGAAACACATTTCTAATTGCTTAAGAAAACAATTTTCTTAATTTCAAAGAATTCTAACTAACTAATTCCATTATAATTGAAAAATAATTTTCTAAAATTTAAAATTAGGAATCAATTTAATTATTTATCTTCGTCAAATTAAAAACAATTAATTTAAAATTTAAAATTAATTTTAATTTTAATTTCAAATTCTTTTCTATTTTGTTTGAAAAATGAGTCTTAAAATGCACTATTTCAAAGATGACTTTGTCCATCTTTGAATTACTTTAATATGAAACAAGTAAGCCTTATTCTAACCCTAAAATAATCTTTCGGGTTAGTTACTATAAGAGCCCAAACTTTCACTAATTTTTTAATTATAGCTCGAATTTTAAAAAGTAGCAATAAAATATCTAAACTTTCAATTTTTTTCAATTCTAACTTGATGTTAATCTCACGGTTATTTTTATTGATACGACATTGCCACTTACCAAGGACTCTCATGAATCAGACAAGTCAAAGTAATTAGTTGAAGTAACTCTAATTATTAACATCTCTCTACAACCTTTTCCTTCATACCTTTCACCTTGCCTATCAAATGTTTGTTAAAAATCCTCTTTTCATAAAGCACCACACTTACTATAGTATTGTGCAAGTCTTCTTTTAGCAACCCTGCTAGTACTTTGCACTTTCCTACTACAATATTTTGCACAATCGTCTTCCCTGCTCCATCATGAATTCCCACAATCCAAATGAGTCCAACATGCACACAGCTAAAAAAGTTCATACGCGAGAACAGGAAGAGGATCCTCCCCCTCTCACACCGTCGGGACAACGAACTCCAATGAGCTATAGCGCGGTGGTTTCTGGACCATCAAGACCTGAAACTGAATCCATTGACTTA
>JAOQMP010000007.1:12463549-12473854 GCA_027563575.1 Erythroxylum pedicellare
GAGAAAACCAGAGCATTGTTCTTGCTCTGAAGTTAGGAAATTTATTCCTAAAGGGTTGGTGAGTGACAAAATAGTGATGTCCCCAACACTCTCATCACACCCCGACTTCCAAGAATCGGATATAACCCCATTCGATTGCTTCACCCATCCATTCAATTTGACATATCTAACGCACCACCGTCGTTACCGCTGCTGAAGTCGAATGTGAGGAAGAGGAAGAGAGGGCGGAAACCAAAAGCGAAGGGGGTGGAGGGTGGATTAGGGTGTCAGTGATCATATGCCTGTGGGATGGAAGCTACTGCTGTGGCTTAAGAGGAAAGAAGATCGTGCTTGGGTTTGTTTCCGCAGATATATAAGGTGCTCTTTGACCTTTCTCTTTAATTATTATATCTTTAGCTTCCTTTTTCTTTTCTTTTTTAGTATATCTATCTCAGTAACTAATCTATTTCAGTTGTATACTTATATTCAGTGGGAGGGATGAAAGGTTTTTGCGTTACACCTGAAATTATTGGAATTGCGATATAGTTTAATGTTTACTTATTGTATCTATTGATTCTGTTTCCGTTCTTTTACTTCTATTGGTAATTGCTGTACATGACCCAGTCTTCCAAACCCTTTCGTTTATCTCTCCATCTGACTTCCCCATGGGTTGCTTTTCCATTTCATGAGATATTTCATTTGGCGAAGCGTTCCTTTTGAAGATTGTTTCTACATTCTCCACTTATACTCTTTCCTAAGCGATAATCAGGACAATACAATCTGTTGCATTGCTTCCTTATAGTTGCCCGCTTGTAAACTCTAAAGAGTGAGTCCGTCCTTTTTGTTCTCCTGGTTTGATCCATAGCATCTGGATTTTTGTTACACGGTTTGGACCTTTTCCTGCTCACGAACGGTGACATGGTATATAAACAAAAATGTTTTTGCTTTTTTGCTCTTTCTTCTCTTGCGCTTTTCTTTGCTTTGATACTTTTTGGGCAATGAGATTCTGAATCTCGAGTTTTCTTGCGTTTATGTTTTTTGATATGTTCAAAAGGGCTTAACCAGTTAAGTCCAATCTTAATATGTTGTCTTTTTATGCATAGTTTTTGGCGATTGCTGATTGTCTCCCCATTATAACATGTTTTTATTTGCTACTAACAAATAAGCAAAGGCAAAGAAGTATAGAGATTCAATTAATCTATAATTCGTTTGTTCTAGTAGTCCTTGGTTGAGAACTTTCTGCAACTTGAATGCTTTCGTTTTTAACTTTGATAATCCAGGATCTGATAATTTTCCTTCAATTTGAAATGATTTAGTTCAATTTATTTGTTGCTTTCAGGATCTGAAGTAAATCAGCGTTATTGTTGTTAAACTATGGCATCAAATTCGTTTAAACTTAGCCGATCTAATTTATCAATAAGCTCTGATGCCACTGATTCTCAAAAGCCACCGTTGCCTCCCACTGTGACATTTGGCCGGAGAACTTCCTCAGGCCGTTACGTCAGCTATTCTAGGGATGATCTTGATAGTGAACTAAGTAGTCACGATTTCATGAATTATACAGTGCATATACCACCAACCCCGGACAATCAACCTATGGATCCATCCATCTCACAGAAGGTTGAGGAACAATATGTGTCAAATTCACTCTTCACAGGTGGTTTTAATAGTGTTACTCGTGCTCATCTCATGGACAAAGTGATTGACTCTGAAACTAGCCATCCCCAAATGGCTGGTGCTAGGGGATCCTCTTGTGCCATTCCAGGTTGTGATGCAAAAGTAATGAGTGACGAGCGTGGAATAGATATCCTTCCTTGTGAATGTGATTTTAAAATTTGTCAGGATTGTTATATCGATGCCGTGAAAACTGGTGGTGGAGTTTGCCCAGGTTGTAAAGAGCCATATAAGAACACAGAATTGGATGAAGTTGCTGTGGACAACGGGAGGCCCCTTCCACTTCCTCCTCCAGGTACAGTTTCCAAAATGGAGAGGAGATTGTCACTGATGAAATCAACGAAGTCAGTACTGATGAGGAGCCAGACTGGAGATTTTGATCATAATCGGTGGCTGTTTGAAACAAGGGGAACATATGGGTATGGAAATGCTATATGGCCAAATGATGGCGGCTTTGGTGGGAATGATGATGATACTGTTGAACCCAAGGATTTGATGAACAAACCATGGAGGCCTCTTACTCGGAAACTAAAGATACCAGCTGCTGTAATCAGCCCATACCGGTATAGTGTTTTTTATTTTATTTGTTCTCCTTCACAACATACAGTCGAATGTCATGGGCTATCACTTGTTTCTGAAGTTTTGTTTTTAAATCTTAAGTCAAACATTCCATACTGATGCACAGCAATATCTATTGATAAAAAAGTTCTGTTGTTTTTTAATACCATTATTTGCTTCATTGCACAGTGCTATTGAGATACGGGAGAGATACTATCCATTTTTCAATGTCAAGAACTTTAACAAGGGAGATCAATTGATTTTATCTGCACAGAACTCTAAAGAACCTTCCAGCTGGTCTGCTGGAGAAATTACTGACCTGCAGATTTTTAACTGGAATTCTAAGTTTATAATTTTGGTTGTAATTTTATATATGACAAAATTAGTATTCAATAAATCGTGAAGATAGATTGTAGGAAATGCTATTCTTTGCTTGAACCACCTATCAATACTAATGACTCTCCTTATGATTTCTGTGCATATATTCAAATAGGCTTCTGGTTTTTATTCGGATTGTCGCTCTCGCATTATTTTTGCAATGGAGGGTCAGCAATCCCAACCGCGATGCAATTTGGCTTTGGGCAATGTCAATTGTTTGTGAGATCTGGTTTGCTTTTTCATGGCTTCTTGACCAACTACCGAAGTTGTGCCCAGTTAATCGTGCTACCGATCTTAATGTCTTGAAGGAGAAATTTGAAACACCTAGTCCCAGCAATCCCACGGGAAAATCTGATCTCCCTGGTGTGGATGTCTTTGTCTCTACTGCAGATCCGGAGAAAGAACCACCTCTTGTGACTGCAAATACTATCCTGTCAATTCTAGCTTGTGATTACCCTGTTGAAAAACTTGCTTGTTATGTTTCTGATGATGGAGGTGCACTTCTAACATTTGAGGCTATGGCAGAAGCAGCAAGTTTTGCTAACATATGGGTTCCTTTTTGCCGTAAACATGCTATTGAGCCAAGGAATCCTGAATCTTACTTCAATTTGAAGAGGGACCCTTACAAGAACAAAGTTCGACCAGATTTTGTTAAGGATCGTAGAAGAGTGAAGCGTGAATATGATGAATTCAAGGTCCGAATTAATGGCTTGCCAGACTCGATTCGTCGCCGCTCTGATGCATACCATGCTCGAGAGGAAATCAAGGCTATGAAGCTTCAGAGAGAAAACAGGGAATATGAAACCGTGGAGGCTGTAAAGATTCCAAAAGCAACGTGGATGGCTGATGGTACACATTGGCCAGGGACATGGATGAATCCTTCATCTGAACATTCTAGGGGTGACCATGCTGGCATAATACAGGTAAAAGGTTAATTGCAAACTTTTCAAGTTTTCAAATCAACTGAATGGTCATCCAAACTGTATACCTTATTTATTGCAGGAGGAAATTGTTATAATTTTCTTCTTATACAGTGTAATACCAAAGCATCAATCATGCATGGAAATCCACAAACAAAAATGCCCCTATAAGATTTTATTTCACTTGATGTAGGTAATGTTGAAACCTCCTAGTGATGAACCACTACTAGGAACTGCTGATGAGTCAAAATTCGTGGACCTGATTGATGTAGATATACGACTCCCATTACTTGTCTATGTTTCTCGTGAGAAACGTCCAGGCTATGATCACAACAAGAAGGCAGGGGCCATGAATGCGCTTGTTCGAGCATCAGCCATAATGTCTAATGGCCCTTTCATCCTCAATCTGGACTGTGATCACTACATTTACAACTCTCAGGCACTCAGGGAAGGCATGTGCTTCATGATGGATCGAGGAGGGGACCGGCTCTGTTATGTCCAGTTTCCACAGAGATTTGAGGGTATTGACCCTTCTGATAGATATGCTAACCACAACACTGTTTTCTTTGATGTGAACATGCGTGCCCTTGATGGTCTTATGGGCCCAGTCTATGTCGGAACTGGATGCCTATTTAGAAGGATTGCAATATATGGCTTCGACCCACCACGGTCAAAAGAGCATCACCCAGGATGTTGTAGTTGCTGCTTTTCTCGTCGCAAGAAACATTCTTCAATTGCAAATGCTTCAGAAGAGAACAGGGCACTAAGAATGGGAGATTCTGATGATGAGGAAATGAACCTTTCCCTGTTTCCCAAAAAGTTTGGCAACTCAGCATTCCTCATCGATTCAATTCCCATAGCAGAATTTCAAGGTCGTCCTCTTGCAGATCACCCTGCTGTCAAGAATGGACGTCCACCTGGTGCTCTTGCCATTCCCCGTGAGCCTCTTGATGCATCAACTGTTGCAGAGGCGATCAGTGTAATCTCTTGCTGGTATGAAGACAAGACTGAATGGGGACAGCGCATAGGGTGGATTTATGGGTCTGTTACTGAAGATGTTGTCACTGGCTATCGAATGCATAACAGGGGATGGAAATCAGTATATTGTGTGACCAAGCGTGATGCATTTCGTGGCACTGCTCCAATCAATCTTACTGATAGGCTTCATCAAGTCCTTAGGTGGGCTACTGGATCTGTTGAAATTTTCTTCTCCCGCAACAATGCCTTGTTAGCCAGCCCTAAGATGAAAATTCTGCAAAGGATAGCGTATCTCAATGTGGGTATCTATCCTTTTACCTCTGTCTTCCTGATTGTCTACTGCTTCCTTCCTGCTCTTTCCCTCTTCTCGGGCCAGTTCATTGTTCAGACTCTCAGTGTGACTTTCCTCACTTACTTACTGACAATCACTGTGACTCTATGTCTACTTGCTGTGCTTGAGGTCAAATGGTCTGGCATTGAGCTAGAAGAGTGGTGGAGGAATGAGCAATTTTGGCTGATTGGAGGAACCAGTGCCCACCTTGCCGCAGTTCTTCAAGGGTTATTGAAAGTTGTTGCTGGAATTGAAATTTCATTCACCTTAACTTCAAAATCAGCTGGTGATGATGTGGATGATGAGTTTGCTGATCTGTACATGGTAAAATGGACATCCTTGATGATACCACCAATCACCATCATGATGGTCAACTTAATTGCGATAGCTGTTGGATTTAGCCGAACAATCTACAGCGTTATACCACAGTGGAGCCGTTTAATAGGTGGGGTTTTCTTCAGCTTCTGGGTCTTGGCTCATCTCTACCCCTTTGCCAAAGGCTTGATGGGAAGAAGGGGTAGGACTCCTACCATCGTGTTTGTGTGGTCTGGCCTTATTGCCATCACCATATCCCTTCTCTGGGTGGCAATCAAACCACCATCAGGTACCAACCAAATTGGAGGTTCTTTCCAGTTTCCTTGATTGGTCATTCTTTTCCATGAGTTCATCATGTTCAGTGACTTTATTGTTTTCACTCCGAAAACTTTTGTCATCCTAGCCAACTAGCCATGCCTCTTTTCTTGCATCCATTTTGTCTAGTGAGGACTTTCACTGCCGTTACTGTAAAGAGGGATGCAACTTAGAAGATGAGCGACCAATACTTGGTTTCTCTGTGATAATTTGTTACCTTAAATAGTGCTATCTTTTTGTTCATTTCCGTCATCGCTAGGTCTGATGCTTGTTTTATTCTTTTGTAACTTAAACAAAGACGAGCGCCTACAGGGATAGTTCTCTTGTTTCCCCTCCATTCATGTGCTTGATTAGGGGACATCATGCTATATTCTGTACAAAAAAGGAAACCCCTTGACTTGGTCTATTCTTTAAACAATGAATGAAAAGTTTTGTGTTATCTGTCGTTCGGACATCCAGAATTCACAATCCTCTTATATGGTGTTGACATGTGATTGAAACTTGTTTATAGTGACGATATCTTAGAAGTAGCAGCGATCCCATGTTCAAATTTCTTAATTAAGTGGCCATTTAGTTCTACCTCAATTATTTTATCGTGGTTTTTAATTTTTTTATTTTATTAGAATTGGAAACCGATTTAATTAAAATTTATATATTTGGTTTCATCATCTTTTTTTATCACCTGTAATTTTTACTCTAATTATATGTCAATATCAAATTTTAATTTATTTTATTTCTTAACATATAAAATTTCATTCTTAAATTAATCGATTTTTATTGTTATTAAAAATAAAAATATGTGAATATTTATTATGATTAAAAAATGTATGCAATTAGCAACAAAAAATTGACTGAAATAATTAATAATCTAGCGTTATATCTTCACCAATAATTAAAATATTGTTGTACAAGCTGTAGAATGACATTTGATATTCGGAAAATGAAACTAAGATGGAAAAAGAAAAAGAATTTTGTAATTATCTTAAAATTGAAAACCTCAGATGGGAAACAAATCTGCAAATTTACAAGGGGATTATTCTCTATTCTCTACTGAGGACTACAATGAGTTGACGGGGATAATTGATGATTAAACTACTCAAAACACTAAGTTAACTTTATTGATGTCATTTTTTAACACCAGATGGCCTTACCAGTTGAAAGGGAAGCCTAGCTTAATAATCAATACATGATTGAAACGATTCTTGTGAGGAGAAGAGAATTGCTAACGCTAGGCCTTCCAATAGTGAGCATGAAGAGGAGGCACCTTACCACCAAACCCTATTTGATGTGAGGCAAGAGTTGAATGATCAATTCACTCCAGCTTCTAACAAAAGATCAGGGAGGAAAAGGAGGAAGCCTAAAGGAAGTTAATAGTCTCATCTTTCATATATTTATGATTTTTTGGAATATTAAAGGCTTTAATGAACCTTACAATGGACAACCTATCAAGAATCATTTGTTACAGAGGAATCCAATTTTACATGGATTACTTAAATAAGAACTAAAGTTCAAAAGCTCCATAATGTTATGAAAATCTTGGGAAAAGATCAAAAATATGGTTTCAATCATGATAATCATTATAATGGTAGAATCTTATTTGCTTACAATGTTTAAAAAGTACAGGTTACTATGCTAAACGTATCAAATCAACTCATCCATCCTAAATGCAAGCTTATTGATTTAAGGATTGAGTTTGAAATTACAATTATTTATGCTGCTAACTTCAAATTTCAGAGAGTAAAGCTCTAGGAGGATTTATATTCTATCCAAACTTCTATGAATAAGCCATAGCTGATTCCAGAAGATCTTAATTGTGTTTTTCATCCCTCAAAGGCTTAAGGATACAAGATTAATGTTTCCAACCTTGGTAAAGAATTAGAGAGTGCTATTATTAAGCTAGAAGTGACTGATCTTAGATCAGAAGGGGGCTTCTGCACTTCAAGCTATAAGTAACCGAAAAATTGTTTCATTAGGAAGAAGTTGGATAGTATTCTTGTTAATCAACTTTGGTTGAGTCAATTCCTCGAGTCATATGCCCAATTTGGAACTCCTTTATGTTTTGATCATTCTAGAATGGAAGTTCTAAATTTCATCTCTTGAACTCCCTTCAAAGCCCCATTTAGATTCTTTAACTTTTTTATCAACAAAGATGGGTTTATGGAACTAGTGCATGAAGTTTGGAGTAGCATAATCCTAGGTTGCAAAGGTTATCAACTTATGAGAAACTTTAGATTCTTAGAAATAGGCTTAAGACTTTTCACAAAGCTAATCAATCCACTACCTATATCAAGTTTTTTGAAGCTAAGATGGAACTGAAGAGAGCTCAACAGGCTTGCTATCATCATCCTGACAACATTGTCTTTAGAAATGTTGAGGCTAAATAATAGGAGCATTACATTAAGGCTTTTTAGGATCGACATTCTCTGCTTACGCAAAAAGCTAGAATAGTCTAATTGAGAGAGGGTGATCACAATACCAAATTCTTCCACAATTCTATTTTAGCAAGAAGTAATGCTAACAAGATCAACTATCTCCTAGATTTTGGTAATCATATGGTTATTGAAAGACCTTCTTTAAGGAGAATGATTTTCAGTTACTTTGAATGCTTGTTTAGAGATTCATGTACATCTGGTTTAACTAATTTTCAAGAAATTATGGAGCTAATTGGTCCTCCTATCTCCTTAACTCAGGATGCCTTGTTAAAGCTCCAACAATCATTTTCACCCTAGGAGATCAAATCATTTCTTTTCAATCTCAATCCTATAAAAGCTCTAGGCCCAGATAGGTTTAACGCCCATTTCTTCTAAAGAACCAAACATATCCCAAGTAATTGTCATGTGGAAACTGTTTTGGAATTTCTAAATTCAGGAAGAATCTTGAGGGAAACTAATGCTACTCACATCTATTTAATCACTAAACTTTTCAATGTAAATTGCCTCAATGATGTTCACTTAATTTCATGTTCTAACACTGTGTATAAGGTGATCTCAAAGCTTCTTACTAAGAAACTCAAAAGGACCTTGAATCAGATTATTCATGACGTTTAAGGAGCCTTTATACCTAGCAGATCAATTACAAATAACATTATCTTAATGTAACAACTAATGGGGGATTGCTATTATGGCAGATCCATTAAAAGTTGTGCAATTAAAATAGACTTTTCCAAAGCTTTTGATAAGCTCAATAGAATTTCATCCTAATATGCACGGAATGGCTTAGTTTCCCTAACTTTTTTATAAATTGGGTTCACTTTTTCATTTTTACCCCATCTTACAGTATTCTCATTAATGGGGCATCCTACGAAGCAATTTGAAGGCTCTAATGGTATAAGGTAATAATAGATCCTATCTCTCCTGACCTTTTTGTCACTTATATGGAAATTTTGAATAGGATCATATGCTTCAAAACTTCTAGGAGTTATGAGTTCAAGTTTCATTATAAATGCAAGGAGTTGTCTCTTACTCATTTGAGTTTTACAAATGATCTATTACTATTCTATAGAGCATATTAGGATTCTATTTCAACCATGCATCAATCTCTTATAATTTTATACAATATTTTTGGTTTAAGCATCAAATTGTGTAAGAGTAAAATTTATTTCTCCTTAGACATCTCTAACACTGAAAGCCTACAACAGATGTTTGCTCTGAATGTGCATAGCATGCCTTTTAAATATCTGGGGGTTCCCATATGTGTTAAAAAGTTAAAATATCAGGACTGTTTTGAGAATCTTGGAGAAATACAAGAAAATGATTAACTCTTGGCATAATAGAGCATTTTCACAAGCTGGGAGAGTACGATTAATTATTTCTATTTTGAACAATCTTTACAAAAATTGGAGCTCTTATATGCTCTTACCAAAAAGAATCATCAAGGAGATTAAAAAATGCATAAGAAATTTCCTTTGGTTAGGCAAGACTAACAATTCCAAAGGATTTAAAATCAAATGGGATCAACTTTATTGGAGGAGCAAGAAGGGGGGATTGGTCTCACCTCAATCCAACCTTTTCAAGCAATGCAAGTGGCTAAAAGGACTTGGAGGTTGTTTAAGGATGAAGGATCACTTTGGAGGAAATGGATAAATGAGTTATATCTCAAGGATTCCAACTTATGGCAAACTACAAAAAGGAAAGAGCAATCTTGGCTATTCATTTAAATTTTTAGAGAAAGGTAAGTTGCTTACCCTTACATTAATATTTGGCTGGGGAATAGGGAGGATATATGGTTTTAGTTTGATAACTGAACTTCTTTAAGTCCCTTCTACCTTACAAAAGATATCTCTTTAATTTTTACTAGAATCTCTTCTCAGGCTCAAGTTAGGAGTGTCATAGAGTAGAAGTCTTTGCATTTTCCAGGTGAGGGAGGGGTGTTGAATGGCTTTAGAGATATTTTCTAAACTATTTGTCAAATCTATTATCGATTAATAAACCTATATAGTCTTTAAACAACAACAAAGACTACTCTAATTCTTCATGCTTCAAATCTCTTAAGCCCTCCATCTCACCTATTCCTTGGTTCAACATTGTTTGGAAAGGATCTTTGAATCCTTCATCACTTAGCTTGTAGCTAGGAGAAGATTAACAACTAAATATAGGATTGTTAGATCCAATGACACTCTTTATTAGCTATGTTGTATTGAAAAGGAAAATATTGATCATCTTTACTTCAAATGCATATTCGTTGCTTCGATTTGGGCAAGGATTCAATATACTCAAACTTTGTACTGCCATGAGACATATTGGAACAATATAGGAATGGGCACAAAGGAAGTTCCACTCTCTGGGGAAATATTGTCTAAATCTTAGCCTCAATTGTGTAGTTTATGCTATTTGGAGGAAAGGAAATCAGAGATTGTTC
>JAOQMP010000007.1:12534324-12561306 GCA_027563575.1 Erythroxylum pedicellare
AATAAAGACAGAACAACCATGACATATAGACAGGAGGGGGGTAAAGACGTTCAAGTAACCGTTAGATTAAATGGACGATGGGGATGGATCGTATGGTCGTTCATCCCCTTCGCCCTTAGTATATATACTTAATAAGCATCCTAATAATAATAATATCAACAATAATAACAACATGAATCTCGCTCATACGCAAGATCTAGGGAGATTTAGTAATACGTGATCTTACCCCTAATTAGTAGAGAGCTTGTTTCTAAGCTCACTTATTGTACTATCCTTATATATCTTTGTAAAAAAGGAACCCTGGGTTGGAAATTGGGAACATATCCAATATCAACTACAGCAGATTATGAAACCTTTTCGTATTTTGATTCCTTAAAAATCAAGATCACTTTAATTTTATAAAATGATTAATATATAAATTATAATAAAGTATGAAACCTTATATTATGAATCTTAATCATTTACTTGTCATAGCGTATGAACTCTTTCCAAAATTAATTCATCTTAACCTCTATAGTCAAACAAGTGTCCGACTTTTAATAATATCGACAGAATAGGTTGAGAGAACTTTGTAACTCTTACATATGAGCTAAGCAAGAAATGTTAGCTCAACTAAAGCCTATTTATAATAAGTTTTATACATTTTATTAATTTAATTGAAATAAAATTTTAATTTCAATTAAATTACTAAAATATATAAAACTTATTATAAATATTTAATTTCAATTAAATTAATAAAATGTATAAAACTTATTATAAATAGGCTTAATTAGAAATACAAATAATTCTAATTAAATACCAATTATTCCCAAATGAAATCCAATATCTCATATTGATCATTATTTATTAAATATCTCATATTTAATCATAAAGTTTATCAAATTTTACAATCAAGTCCAACTTGATTAAAATATGTTTTCTCTTTTCAACCTATTCTTTATTAGGTTCTCAAATATATTGATAATGAATATAAATTATAATTTTAAATAATATTTAGGACTAGATAAATTAAACTCCTTTAATTTATCTTTAATTCTCTAATGAAACTATTTATATCCATAAATCAAGATTGTCATATAATAACACATCATAACCATCCTAAAGTTTCAAGTATCATTCAATCCTTTCATCATATAATGTTTTAATTAGACATAGAGCATGAAATACCTACTATATTTTGAGTCCAATCATATTAGTTATTCGCCCTTAGATATTGATCAAATTAATGACATTTGTAAACTATTTTCAATGTATCATTCCATATTGACCAAGGTTTCTTGAATGAATTCTAACTGAAAACAACATAACATTTTCCCTAATTACTTTAGGATGATGAATCTTATCCTGATCACTCAACTACCTCCATATAGTTCATGCTACATCTAGTGACTACCGACTGAACAATCTATAATTAGAATAAGTCATAAATAGTATCAAAACATAGCAATTCTTATACAAGATAACTTTGGAGACCTTAAATTAAATGATCACTTATACAATATGTCATAATGATAATTTCTATAGACATACAAGTAATGTTCCAAATGGATTTTTTTTATATCAAACCACTTCAATGAATTTGTTCTCTAATAAGCATTCACACATTTGTTTCAGTATGTCCATACTTTAGCTTATTGGATCAACTACTTCTTTCATAAGGAAAAACATAATATGTGCTAGTCCTTTTGTGTTTTATTAATGTTCAGTCTTAATAAAACAATAAGTAGGAATAACTTAGGTATAATATATAAATTCAATATGAATATCATAATTATAATCCCATCATACTTTCATTTGCAATATAGAATTATCTCATGGACTTTATCATATACATCTAAATATACACAAGCTAAAGAATGCCTTTAAATTATTTTATCACTAACTACACCAATTGGCTATTAGGAAAAAACCAATAATCTCTCACTTGCATTAAGTAATCATCTAAGTATCTTATACCATATCATCATATGATGATTTTACTAGTACTAAGACAATGACTTAATGAGAGAATTCTACAAGATTATCTATAGAGAGCATTTGCTTAAATCTTACAACTTTCATCTTAATTATCATAATAATTAAGAAAATTTTTCCTAAATACACCTTTCAATTTTTATGAGACGTTTGCTCCTTTAAAATGCCCAATGGCTCTAATGTTCCTTAGTACAATACTATCCTGAACAATGCAAAGAACAATATCATGTTCATTAAAGAACTTATTGATCCAATTAATCATTTCCACTAAATGAAATATGTATCATGGCTTGATTAGCAACCATTGCTACATTGGAGTCTTTCTAGTCTGAAAATGATATTGTTCTAAGCAAAATAAACCTTAATTAGGATTTATTTCTATAGTAAATATCCTTATCTTCTTCATCTCAATCAACTCATACATACAAAACTTTATATCTTTAATATTTCTTAAGTATCTAATATCTCAAATACTAAACATTTTTAGCATATTATCTATGTACTTGGACTTAGAATAGGTGAACAACTTCCAATATATTTATATAGATCTAATTCTCATAATTAAGTTGTTATCTTTTCCATATCCAAGAAGAATTGTTCTTAGACAATTATATTTTCAATAATTAAAAATTAGAACTGTTGTTCTCTATAAGCAATGTGTTTTAACATACTCACATTAAAGAGGATAACTATACTCCCACTAACTTTCTTGTAGATGTGATAAATTCACAACCATCTCAAAAACAAATTATTTGAATTCATCAAAAGTTAATCTTTTAATGTCTTGTAGCCTTTTAACTATGCATTAAATATATCAACAAAGGCAGTTTCAAATGGATGTGTTGTCATGAGATTTGGACTTTTAAAATTTTATCTTACCTTTACTTCTTATCTTGAGAACTATTCTCTTATAAGTGTTGATTGAAACAAACATTTTGTTCAATAGGTCTGTAAGATTATATCCAACCTTTTGGATATCTCATAACCTTTTATTATCCAATTTAGTTATAAACTTAGTGAATAATACATGCTTCAAGTAAGCATCACATCCTTAAATCATTAACTTTGAATCTTTAAAAAACTTAGCACTTTATATCTAATATAAAATCTTGCTAATTGATTCAATTGGAACTATTAAAGGTAAGTCATTGTACTAGGCATAGCTATAGGAAAAATAATATTGCATCATACAATATCTCATATTGTATTTTAGTTATGAATTTATTTACCAAAAAATCTCATTTCTGATAGATAATCAAAAATTCAAAACTCACGAAATCGATCTCATGGAAATGCTTCAGCATTCTTAATTCTTAATTTCTACTTAGATTTAAACTATTTGAACTTTTCAAAATTTTAAATCAATGTTTCATTTAATACATATGGCTATATCACACAAATTCATTCGTAATCTAATGAAATATAAGTATTATCATTTTATGAATTATTATTCCATGTAATACATCACATGTATAAATTTAACAATTCAATACCATAGTCATACTTTCACCAAAGTTGATGAATTATTCTTCAACTTAACAAGCTTCATACAATTTATAATCAAAATGATACACATATCCTTATATGTAACATTATGATTCTTATTATGTTGATTTAACTAATATGACATAAATGGATAGTCTCGATTATCTAGCTTTGTATTCTTGCCATTTATATTAATCATAAGTCTCCTTTGACTCTAACACATACAAACTATTTGTATAAAATTAGATAAACTAATTTTTCTTAACAATTTGTTTCTTATCATGAATTAAACATTATAATAATATTGAATAAAAATTTACTATCAAATAATCATAAGTATAAATGAGAAATACATATGATCAACTATCATATCTCATATAGGAAAGAAAAATCATGCAATCATTTTTCTTCTTATGACAACTATTATCCTACTATAGCAAATGCCTTTAATTGATGTCCATATTTATGCTTTTATTAGAGTGAATTGAATGAAACAATTTCATCAAGATACTATATCTTTTAGCTCTACTTCATGTAACCTCTTCCATCTTGTCATCATAGTGTTGACATACATCTTACATGTTTTCATCAAACTTTATGAGAAATTAAGTAACTCAAAATGTCAATCTATTATGTTATCTATATAATTTGATGTATATCTAAAACTTTAATTCCAAATCCTCAACAAAGATTAACAGGAAAATTGCATAATAGACATACAACTTTTCTATCTACCTTTGAGAACTCTTCTCAAACATAACATATGTCCAAGAAATTTGGTTTACAAACTTATTATCAACTATAATAAACAAGTTAAATTCCACTCAAAACATAATATAATTGTAAGAAAAGCAAGTAACTAATTATATGTCATGACTACCAAATAGTATTAAGACTTTGGTCATATATTTAGTTACTCTCACTATTTTATTTGAAACAATAGCCCTCACTACTATTCGAAAAGATTACTTAAATCTTTTTAATAGGTTAGGATCTCGTTCAAATTGAGTTGATCTTGAGTTTTCTCCAAAAACAAAACAAAACTTAAATTAGGTAGATCACAACTTTATTAATCACATTTCATATGACTCCTAAATCTGTTAGGTGACAACTTTTGCTAAAACATATCTTATATATTATTTCTAACAATACCTATAAATTCATATAAGCATGAATTTGTTCATCCAAATCATACAAATTTAGTTAAGTAGAACCCACAATCATAAGACAACATATTTGGGTTAAAGTAGCCTTGAGTTTGCTCAACAAGCCTAACAATAAATAGAACTATGGTTTATTCTTATAAGAATGGAAGGTAACAATCACATTCTCAATACGTACTTAATATTTTAACAAGAGATTTAATTTCATTCGTCTTATCAAACATAAAACTGTATGTAAAATATGACATATATACAACATATAATTTAACATTCATCCAATATTTTTATATATATCAAACATAAAAATAAAGTATGCAACTTATGCACTCTTAATTAAATTATATGCATAAAACATCAACCTTTATTTGATTCTAGTTATTGATCTTTACAATCTAAACTAATATTTCCAACTCTTTTGGAAAAGTTAAATTTCATTTACTCCTAAATAAAAAAAATTTATATTGTAAATAGAAAATGAATTTGATTTTAAAATAATTTTCAAATCCAATTGAAAACTATTTTCAATTATCTTGACTCCTTTAACAAAATTTAATTGAAAACAACTTTCAACAAATTATGCTTTTCCTTGTTATAATTTAGAAAAACTCTTTTTTCCAAAATTATATATGTAACGCATTCTGATCTGATTAGAAAACTATTTCTAATCTCGTTAAAAATTTACTATTTCTAATCTCATTAAAAATTACTTTTCCTTATTTAGAAAATTATTTTCTAATATTAAAAGAAAAATACTTTTAAATTTAATTAAGAAAGTTCTTTACATTATTTATTTAAAGATTACTTTTTTAATTAATTAGAAAATCTCCTTTTAATAAATTAGAAAACTATTTTCAAAAATATTAAAGAAAACTCCTTTTCTTAATTAAAAAATGAAAACATTTTTTAAAATTTAATCAAGAAAAATATCATTTATAATAAATCGAGAAACATATTGTTCATGTATAAAAAAATTTCTAAATAAATTGAATAATAATTCTCTAAACATATAAAGTCATAAGTTTAATTTATCTCAATCATATTAAATAAATAAATTTAATTGAGAAACACCTTTCTTAATTATTTAGAAAACATTTTTATTAATTTTAAAGAGTCTAATTAATTAATTTCAATCTAATTGAAAATAATTAATTTTAATTTTAGAAACTATTCTCTAAAATTTAATTAGGAATTAATATAATTATTAATCTTAATCAATTCAATAAAATAATTACCTTAATATTGGAATTGAATTTTGATTTTAAAACAATTTTAAAATTATGTTTGGAGTGTATCTTGAAATACTCTATTTGAAACTAAAAATTGGATTACTTTAATCTAATAGCCAAATAGCCTTATTCAAATACTAGAATAAGTATATTATTGTATCCAAACAAGCTTTATTCTAACCCTAGATGATACTATCCTAGTTTCTATAGGATCTTATTTTAGTCCCCAAAAATCTCCTATCTTAACTCTAGAATAGGTTATTCATGTATCAAAATACACCCAATCTTAAACATGTTTCCAAACTTGCTCCTTCAGGTTAAGAAACCCTAAACACAAACATCACAAAAGACTTAGCTGCCGACGCCTGTGGACTGTCGTCCACGTCTTCGACGTCGCAACTCCAGCAATCCACCGCCGGTAACTTGCGTTGCCACCACTGCCCATTGTTGTCACTCCAGCTGCTTCCCCCCACCTGCTAGTCACCTTCTTCATGCTGTAGCTTGTGTTACCATGCGGCTGTTCCAATCAGTCACCGCAAGAAGCAGCTGGGGCGACCATCAGTTGCTGCCTTGCACTGCCACAGACACTGGCTTCTGGCATCTCCTCCCGCCACTACATGGCTTCTCTTGCGACCTACCATCGTGCCTCAGTTTGAAAAGAACCTCATCCACAAAATAAGAAAGCTCGTTGAACATGATTTCACATGCTTCCAGATATCAAGAGCCATGGTTGCAGCATGTATGTTTGCATCCGTTCCAGATTTTAGTGAAGGGAAAATAAGATGGTAAATCTCTTTAGCAGTTGCTAACCCACCTGATTCTCTACTATGTAGTGGACCCGAACGGGAAAACAATGGGTGTGGACAAACATAAGCAATTGTTCTTCACAAATGTGTAGACTCTATTGTCGATATTACTGTCGCCAGCAATCAAATTAATGCCAACTCTAGCAATGAAATTTATAGTTAGTGAAGAGTTGAGATCGTTCCCATAAGAAATTTTAACGGTAAAAAATATACGAGTTCAAAACTAAAACAAAATGGGGGTTTTAGTTCATGTAAATTTACAAAATTAAAAATAGATGAAGTTGAAAATTAACAAAAATAATCAAATATGGAAATTCAGTAAACAAACCTTAATTTCGGGTCACCAACGTTATCACTCTAATATGGATCGTCAATATAAAATTCAGTCTAATAACAAACATTCCTTGGGTAATATTTTCTCTTAAGATTAAGTTAATAGAAACATTTATTCTAAACATTCTTATTAGTCAACAACTTAAATATGACCTTAAGTTTAATTGATTAATAGCTTTAAGAGCCAAGAAACTAATGAACAAGACAGCACATGTATGCCATGCATTTAATCAAGTTAAGTATTTTCTTAGAACTTCCAACTCTAACATAAAGATGATAATCTTAATTACCACTTGGGATTAGCAAAACTGAATGTCATCTCTTACTAATTTGGCTATTAAACGAATCAATTCCTAGTTGCACACCCTAGAAATCAACCAATTGAATTATAAAAAGCAATTCAAAAGACCCTCAATATTCATCAATGAAACAAAATTTATTTGAAAATCTCACACATAATAGATGATAATGTAGTTCCCTTTAATCAAGAAGAAAGGTTTAGCTACTCATAAAAAAAGTAAAAACCATCAATGAAATTGCAAAATACAAAGTCTCCATCCCTGTTCTTTTCCTAAAAAATACGAAAAACTCCTAGAGAAAACTACTATGGAAAATGTAAAAGTTGCTAATAATGCTTCACATGAACAGCAACGAAAATTTTCATTTATGCTCTTCGATCTCCTCCTTTTTTTTCATGATCTTCAGTAGATAATCTTTACCCAGGTTGAAAATACCCATCAGTAAGGTAGCAATCTGATTCTCAAGATCAAGAAAATCTTAGGTGAATCAAATATGAATTTAAAAATAGATTCTGCAAGTATTCTTTATCCTTGCATATGCCTACGCTTAGTCAATTATTTTTCTATCAATCTGGGAATTCGGATTATCTTTGCTTTCCTTGCATCTTTTTGATTCAATTTCATCTCTTAAGTATTGAAAATCATCTGAGAACAAGTAAGAAACAAATCCATCAATTTTGAATAATAATTTCCACACATTAAAGAGATTTATATACAAAATGATCATAAAATGACAACTTAACAAATTCCCCCCACACCAAACCTTTGCTCGCCCTCTAGCAAATATACCAAACCACTACACTTTATCAATTCGTCCTTCATAAGATTAAGTGCACACAGTCTATTAACTTGGGCTAGCAAGACTTAGGTGGAAACATATATCATAATCACTTTTCACTGATACAATTAAACAAAGTCAAAGTAAGACATTATTGTTCAAAAGCAAATATGAAACTAAAGTGAATTCTTTTCACATATTTCTCTCTTACAGTTAAGTGTTTAACCTTAAAGTATTTCTCTCAAATCTCCCTCTAACAGATTGCAATACCATAGGCTTGCAAATTCACCAGTTATCATTCATTCGAATTACATAAGCTCTTAGATCAAAAGGACTTTATTATGGGTTGTAATGGGGCTAGGTTCAAAGGTAAGTAAAAATGGAAAGGGTTAATCATAAGCATTCACAGAGTAACAAGTAAAAGGGACACTCAAATTCAAATTCTAAAATAACATGTAAATAAAAGGGACTACACTACTAACTAATGCTACTATGCTTTATTCTTTTTCTATTTCTTTTTTTCTTTATTTTCTTTATTTTTCCTTTTTCCCTTTTCTTTTTTTATTTTTTGTACTTGGCTAAGAACAAGGGAGAACAATAAAAAAGAGAGAAAATTATAGCAGTATAATTTAATAAACATATGCGTAGAAGTACCTATAAAAATATCTCAGAATATAATACAGAGCAAAAGTCCCAAAATCAAATGCTTACTCAGTACTTCTTTCAACTTATGATAAGGTAAGGCTAATGGAGGTTTTGGGTTTCAATGTAAGGTGATTAATTCAAAAACAAACAAGGCTAAAGGCTCAAAAGGGTTATAAGGGGAAAATAACTCGGTGGATCATTTTTAAGCTAAAGGATGTAAAAACAAAGAAGGCCTTAATCATTTCCATAACTCATGTAATCAAACAAATTCAATCTAGTTTAGTGCAAGTTCTGAAGGCAAGCCTCATTAGATGAGCATCACTCAATACAAAGAAATAGAATGACATAAAGATGATGTCAGTTAAAGCTCAAATCCACTCACAGATTTAATTCAAGAATTCACCATAATTTCATAAATTACCCAATCACTCAAATGTCAAACTTTGACTAAATACACTAGATTGATTGTTGCAATTAATCAGCATGGTTCACCTTAGACTCATATAACCCAATTTAATTTCATGCACACACTTAATATAATCCAAACTAATATGATAAAATTGGATGGATTAACATACATAACAAGCATGCAAAAACCGAAAAGAGAATTAAAGAAAGATAAAATCACATAGTCACATATATAAACTCCATATCCTTCCCCCACACCTAGACCAACATTGCCCTCAATGTTAGGAAAAAAGATTGAAGAAGCAAAAATATAAAAGAAAAGAGGGAAGAATGCTTCTGTATTTGTGAATGTCAAAATCATAGTATTGGTGGGTGCGGAGGTTGGAATCCTTGATATTCCCAATAGGCCATTAAATTATGCTCCATGTGGTGCATTCGGTGTTCGAGACGACTGAGGCAGTCAACCAAATTGACTTGGGAAGATTGATGACTACTTGGTGCAGTTGTTGAAACCCAACTTCTTATGGCTGGACGGGGAGTGAAGAGAGTAGTTAGATCTAAAATTGTAAAAGTTATTCATCCATGGCTAAGATCCATGATTCCCATCCTATGCAAACAGTCTATATCTAAAGATTCGATATCATACGCCACATTCATATCAGTATTATGAAGATCTAACAAACCCAAATTAATAGTCAATTGTGTGATATAGGAGCCAAGAATCAAAGGTTTAGATTTCTTATTTAACACATATTGAAATTGTGTTAAAAACTAAAAACCTAAATTAAAGGTTTAGGTTTCTTATTTAACACATATTGAAATTGTGTTAAAAACTAAAAACCTAAATTAACAGGAATGTGCCTATTCACATACCACAAAAAATAAAATTCCACTTTAGATAGTATCCCCACATAATCTCGATGCCCTAAAAAATTGTATGCTAAGACTCAATGAATAATTTTAAAAACAGGATTTCTGAAAAACGAACTCTTAGATACACTAGCATTGTAAGGATTAGGATCAACAGACCATTGATTCCACAATTCTGATGCATTAAATTCATCATGATAATCACATCTAGAATTTATAAATGGCTCATTTTTAATATCATCAGCTAAAACAAAACCCATAGCCACATTAAAATCAACAATCGATAAAGCAAAACTCTTTTCCCATTAGCCTAAATTCCATAATTCCTTCCGTAAACACATTAAACTTTTCATGAGAATTAAATTGAAATGTGATGTAAAATTTCCTTGTTATTTCAACATAGGCAGGATAGTCAATTCTAGCAAACACACTCCAAAAAATTAGACCCATCATTTGTTCAATAGAATCATGTACTTGTAATGCTTTAAGAGTATCAGCAAGAGCACAGTCACAAGGATAAATTTTCCTTTCACTGAATTGTTGAAAACGCTTTGTATCTTCTAAGAGCCGAAAAGAGGTAAGCCACCACTTCTTGTACTCTATTGGCTGTGGTTTTCTACTTCCTTCCCTTTCCTATTCTATTTTGGGTGGATGGCCATAGTGTTGTAGCTAAAACTGGTGGTGCAACTTGAGTGGGTACTGCAATAGTGGGTATGGTCATTGTGGGTTATAGTGGACATTAAATGTCGACAAAAGACTTGATTGATGAGGCGGTGTCCATTAACTTTAAATACCTTAGAAGTATCTAAACTTTGTTTTTGTCACACCATAAGAAAAAAATTAGTAATAATAAATGGTGAGCCATTGAGATCCTAATTTTCCTAGAAATAACTTAAGCTTTGAATGATAAAGAAGAACTTTTTGTCCTATTGAAAATTGTTTCCGAGAAATCATTTTATCATGAAAAGCTTTAGTTTTTTTTCCTTATAAATTTTTTTCATTTTCATACGCTTCATTACGAATCTCTTCTAACCTTTTCAACTGCAACTTCCTATTATTACTGATCTCTACTTGATCCATATTCAATTGCTTCATAGCCCAATAAGCCCTATGCTTTTTTTCCATGGGTAAATGATAAGGCTTACCGGAAACTAGCCTATATGGTGACATGTCTTTTAGAGTTTTGTAAGTAGCTCGATATGCCCACAATGCATCTTCTAACTGTAATCTCTAATCTTTCGGTTCGAATTCACCACTTTTTTTTAGTATGGAATTAATCTTCCTATTAGACACTTCAGCTTATCCACTTGTTTACGGATGATAGGCTGGAGAAAGTCGGTGTGTGACACCACTTCTCTTCATCAAAGCCTCATAAATCTTGTTGCAAAAATGGGTCCCTCGATTGCTAATGATAGCTCAAGGCATTCCGAACTAGGATGTTAGTAAGTGACATTTGATCTCTCAATCCCAAGCTACCTGTTCTTTGACAATGATCGTGAGACTTGCAAAACATGTAAGAGTCATAAAACAACTTAGGCTAAAACAGTCCACATTCAAGAATTTTTCAAGCAATTCTTTTGGGACCAAAGTGTCCTCCATATACAGATGAGTGACAAAAATTTTGATATGGAAGGAATTTCATCATCTGTATCACATCTCCTAACAATTTGATCAGCAAAAAATTTCTAAAGATGAGGGTCATCCCAAATGTAATATTTAACCTCTCATTTAATCTTATCTTTTTCATCTCTAGATAAATCACTACGAAAAGACTTAGTCTCCAAAAAGTTTACTATATCAGCATACTATGGAATTACCTGTTGAATTGCGAAGAGACTTCCATTTGAAAATTTTTCATGAAGAACATCAAATGCAGTAGTCGGAATGATCCTACTTAGATGATCGGTCACTAAATTTTTACTCTTTTCTTGTCGCAGATTTCCAAATCGGATTCTTGAAGAATTAAAATACATTGAATTAATCTCAACTTGGATTCTTTCTTTGTCACCAAATATTTTAGAGCTATATGGTCTGAATAAATGATCATCTTTGTGCCTAATAAGTAGGACTGAAACTTCTCCAACCCAAAAACTATGGTTAAAAACTCTTTCTCTGTTGTGAAATAATTCTTTTAGGCATCGTTAAGTGTCATAGAAGTGTAATAAGTGACATGAGCTACCTTGTCCACTTTTTATCCTAGATCTACTACAACTGCATAATTCGAAGCATAGCATATTAGCTTGAATGGCATATCACATTTCGGTGGCTGAATAATGTAAGTCGTTCTTTAAGTTTATCAAATGAAATCTTACATGGCTCATCAAAATCAAACTTCACATCTTTTTGGAGTAAGTCGTTCTCTGATTTTATCAAATGAAATGTTACATGGCTCATCAAAATCAAACTTCACATCTTTTTAGAGCAATGTACACATGGGTTATGCAATCTTGGAATAATCCTTGATAAATTATTGATAAAATCCTGCATGACCAAAAAAAGAACGAACTTCTCGCATAGTCACGGGGTAAAATAAAGATCAAATAACAACTATCTTAGCCCTATCATTTTCAATTCCCTTAGAAGAGACAATATGACCTAAAATTATGCCTTGATCAACCATGAAATGACACTTTTCATAATTTAAAACCAAATTAGTTTCAATGCAACATTTAAGCACTTTTTCACGGTTGATAATGCATGTTTCAAAAGTTTCTCTATAAACTATGAAATCATCCATAAAAACTTCCATACAATTCTATGCAAGATTAGAGAAAATACTTACCATACATCTTTAAAATGTCGCTGGTGTATTACATAACCCAAATGACATTCTTTGGTAAGCAAAGGTGTCAAATGGACATGTGAAGGTTGTTTTCTCTTGGTATTTAGATGCAACCAAAATCTGGTGATACCCTGAATAATCATTTAAACAATAATACTGAGATTTACCTGCAAGTCTTTCAAGCATTTGATCAATAAACGGAAGCGGAAAATGATCTTTTCTAGTAACCAAATTTAGCTTCTTATAATCTATACAAACTCTCCACCCATTTTGAACTACCTGGACTGGCTTTACCCAATTGATATCCAGAATTGAATAAATGATGCCAATGTCAAGAAGCTTCAAAATTTCTTTCTTCACTACTTCCTTCATGGGTGGATTTATACGACGTTGGGGTTGCCTCACCTCTTTCACGTCATCTTCCATCAATATGCGGTGCATACAAAAGGTAGGAATAATACCCTTTAAGTCTGCCACTATCCAACCAAAAGCTTCCTTGTGCTCCCTTAGCACATGAGTCAACTGATTTTCCTACAAAATAGTAAGTTTATTAGAAATTATAACAGGTAACATGTCTTGCTCACCCAATAAGATGTATTTTAAATGACTAGGCAAACTCTTCAATTCCAAAGTTTATGGTGGGATCAACGATGACAACAACTTGGTGCTAATTCTGGACATTTCCATCTATGGAAACCGTTGGATTATTGGTTTGGTTTCCTCCAAATGGCAAAACAACATTTCCAATTCATTTTTGGGCAATACTGACTCCTTGATGTCTTGCCACTGCGATGTGTCTCCCACCTCCAAGCTTGTTTCATGTTCATCTCTTCTCCTCCATAATGAATTTTCCTACACCTATGTGTCAATAAAATCCACATAAACAATAGGTTGTTCATCATCTGAAAATTTTATGGCATTGTATATGTTGAATTTAATTAATTTACCATCAAATTCCATGGTCAATGACCCATGATGAACATCAATTTTCGTTCTAGTGGTTTTTAAAAATGGCCTTTCGAATAAAATCAGTATGGAAGAAGATGCTTCATCACTCCCCATATGTAAAATATAAAAATCAGTTTGAAAAAGAATATTACTTATTTGAACTAAAATGTCCTCTAACAAGCCCTTTGGATAAACATTTGAGCTATCCACTAATTTAATCACTACGTCAACTTCTTTAAATTGTCCCACATTTAAAGACTATAAACATCATAAGGCATGACATTTATGGATGCACCCAAATCTAACATAGCCTTTTCAATTCTCAAATCACCAATTTGATATGGGATAGTGAACATACTTGGGTCTTGACACTTAGGTGGAAGCTTTTTCTTTTAAAAAATGGCTAAAATGTTCTCCCCCAATTATACTTTCTCTTCAAATTTTAATTTCCTCTTTAAAGTGAAAAGTTTCTTAAGGAATTTTACATACTGTGGAATATGTTTTATTGCATCAAGTAGTGTAATATTTACTTGAACTTTTTTGAAAGTCTCCCATATTTCCTTCACTTTCTTTTCCTTCTTTGCCTTAGCAAATCAACTCAGAAAAGGGGGCAGAACAACCAGATTATGCAGACCTATTTGCCTTTTTTCTGGCTGTGCAGATGCTTCCTTCGTTGCTTCTTCTTCTACTTCTCTTCTAGAAAATTTTAGAAGTGGTTCCTGCAATTCCTTACCATTCTTCAATATGATAAGGTTAGCACTTTATTTGGGATTGATTTTTAATTGTGCTAGAAAATTTCCAGAACTTTGTGCCTTCAATCAATTTATGGTGGTTGCCATTTAGCTCATTTGATTTTTAAGATTTCAGATACTAGCTTGAGTATCCTGCTAAAATGTCAAGGTGTTAGTGACCAAAGATTGAATTATATCTTCTAAGGAAGACTTACCTTCAAAATTAGACTTTATGTGTTGATGTTGTCAAAGCACATACGATTGTATAAATTGCTAGAAATTTGTGATAGCTTGTTATCTATGAGGATTCCTATAATGCAAATTTGGATGGTCATGCTAACCTAGATTATAGGTGTTGGATAATGGTCATATTTCCTTTCATTCAGTCCAATAAAACCTCCTATGACATTCACCTGTTCTGTTTTTCTTCCTGCAAAATTGGACATGCGTTAGTGGAGTGTCTAAACATCAAACATAGTCCATATACCTTTGCTTCTTCTTTCTTTGTAACTACTATTTGTCACAACAAAGATGTAACGCCATCCAGTCTTTTCTCTAATGCTATCATAATCACTTCATTTACGTGTTTTAAACCATGTCCATCACGTATCCCGAATTGTTATGTATTGGAAGCCATATTCGCTATTAAGTCCTTTGCCACTATTGGTGTTTTGTCAACTAAAGTATCAACGCTTGCAGCATCAATCGTACTCCTATTTATGAGCAAAAGACCTTCGTAGAAGTACTGAATGAATAACTGGTTGGTTATTTGGTGATGGGGATAGCTAGCATAAAGTTTCTTGAATCTTTCCCAATATTCGTAAAGTGTCTCTCCCGTATGTTGTCGAATCACACAAATTTTCTTTATGATGTTGGCTTCATTCCTATGCAAACCATATCAAATTCCTTCAAATGTTTGTAAGGATCCTCTCCTAGCAGACCCCTAAAAATAGGTAATAAATGGATTAGCCTAGATTTTAATTCAAAAGTATTGTTGTCAGCTAAATTTGGAAAGTTGATACAGTGGGGCTGTTGAGCATCCGTAGGCGCGGCTAGTTCACGAAGAGATCAGTTTGTTTCCATCTGTTCCATTTTCTGCACTTGTTGCTACTGTTTTCTATTTCTGTAACCTTTTGGCTATCTTCTTGATCTCTGAATCAAATAGCAGGTGAGTTGTTTTGTCTACTCAGGTAACATACATATACCATTGAGATACTCCCTGACAACGGCACCAAAATTTGGTCTACTATTGCCTGCAACCAAATTAATACCAACTCTAGCAATGAAAAATGTAGAGTTAAGATCATTGCCACGATGAATTTTAATAGTAAAGAATATACGAGTTCAAAACTAAAACAAAGAGGGGAGTTTTGGTTCACGTAAATTTGAAAATTTAAAAATAGATGAAATTGAAAATTAACAAAAATAATTAAATTTGAAAATTCAGTAAACAAACCTTGGTTTTAGGTCACTGACATTATCACACTAATATAGATCCTCGATATAAAATTCAGTCTACTAACAAACATTCATTGGGTGATGTTTTCTCTTAAGATTAAACAAATAGAAACATATATTCTAAACATTCTTATTAGTCAACAACTTAGATACAATCTTGAATTTAATTGATTAATAGCTTTAAGATCCAAGAAACTAATGAATAAGACAACACATGTACAATATGCATTTAATCAAGTTAAGTATCTTCTTAGTACTTCCAACTCTAACATAAAGATGGTAATCCTAATTGCCACTTGGGATTATCAAAACTAAATGTCATATTCTACTAATCTAGATATTAAACGAATCAATTCCTAGTTACGCACCCAAGAAATCAACCAATTCAATTGTAAAAACCAATTCAGAAGACACTCAATATTCATCAATGAAACAAACTTTATTTAGAAATCTCACACATAATTGATGATAACACAGTTCCCTTCAACCAAGAAAGGTTTAGCTACTTATAACAAAAGTAAAACAAACAGAGAAATATCAAAATACAAAGTCTCGATCTGGGTCTTTTCCTAGAAAATATGAAAACTCTTAGAGAAAACTACTGCAGAAAATGTATAACTTCCTAATAATGCTTCACATGAATGGTAACGAAAATCTTCATTTATGCCCTTCGATCTCCTCTTTTTTTTTGTGATCTTTAGTATATAATTATTCCCCCATATTCAGGTTGTAGATCCCATCTGTAAGGTAGCAATTTGATTCTCAAGATCAAGAAAATCTTAGGTGAATCCAATATGAATTTAAAAATAGATTTTGCAAGTATTCTTTATCCTTACACTTTCCCACGCTTAGTCAATTATTTTTATACCAATCTAGGAATTTGGATTATTTTTACTTTCCTTGCATCTTTTTAATTCAATTTCATCTCTCAAGTGTTAAAAATAATTGGAGAATAGTTAAGAAACAAATCCATCAATTTTGAATAATGATTTCGACGTATTAAAGAGATTTATATACAAAATGAGCACACAATGACAACTTAACACCTTCTATGGTGACATATTGCGGTAGCAAATCAAACATGCCCCGGATCACGTCTAGATTGTCGCTCTCCAACCCTAAATTCAATCTCCAAATAACACCATAAAAAACTTCTTTATTGTTTTACGTTACTGGAACGTTTTAATTTCTAGATTATGAGTTTCTTGACTTTATAGATTTATGAACTTTTAAAATTTTGAGTCTTTGGAATTGATATGAAGTTTTTTGTTGTTAGTTTTCATATTTCATCTAAATCTAATTTTAGGTTTGCAACTATTACAATTTTAATTCAAAATTTTAATATCAATAACAATAAATCAATTTAATCAAATTATAGAATTACAGTATGCTCTAATATCATTATTGAAAAACTAGGACAGGATTCGATTCTAATTGCAGGGAAATAATTATAAAAATTTTTCATATTTTAAATTTTCAAAAACTAAGATCACTTTAATTATGTAAAGCGAATAACATCTAAATAATAATAACGCATGAATATTAATTTTTACCTTATTCCGAAACTAAATCATTTTCTAATCATGTCCTACAAATCGTTTTTAAAACTAATTTATCTCAATCATCGCAGTCGTATAAGTGTCTAGTCTCTATCGATAACCATATAAATTGTTAAGAGAACTTTGTAACTCTTACAGAGAGGACAAAACAAGAAGTGCTAACTCCATTAAAGCTTAAGCCTATTTTTAATAAGTTTTGGACATTTTAGTAATTTAATTAAAATTAATGTCTAATTTCAATAAAAATTTAACTAAAATTACATATAATTCTAATTAAATATCAATTATACCAAAATAAGATCCAATAACTCATATTGATCCTTATTTATTAAATATCTCAATTGGATCATAAAGTTTCTCAAAATTTACAATCAAATCCAATTTGATTAAAATATTTTTGCTCTCTTTAACCCATTCTTTATGTGAGGCACATTAGGTTCTCAATTATGTTGGCAATGGATACAAATTACAACCCTAAATCATATTTCGATTAGATAAATTAAACTTTTTAATTAATTTTTTATTCTATATTTAAACAATTAACATTCATCGATTAAGATTAGCGCTAACAACACATTATAACTACCAAAATATTTAAAAATGTCAAAGTAGTTTTAGCTAACCTTTTCGTGTATGATTTTTTCATATGATTCAATCCTTTAATCATATAATGTTTCAATTAAACATAGAGCAAGGAATTAATTTGTACTTTATTTAAGTCTAATTATATTATTTCTCTAAAATTAGTTATTCATTTAATTAATGAAATTTGTAAATTATTTACAAAATGTTATTGCACCTTTGCCAAGGATTTTTAATCAATACTAATCGATAATAACAAAACATTCTCCCTAATTACTTTAAGATGATGAATCATATCTTGATCACTCAACTACCTCCAAATAAGTTATGCTACATCCAATGACTACTGACTAAATTCCCATAATTAGAATATGCATAAGTAGTATTAAAATATAGCAATTCTTATACAAGACAACTTTGGAGACCTCAAGTTAAAGGATCATTTATATAATCTATCACAATGAGAATTTCCATAGACATATAATTAATGTTCTAAATGGATTTTTCATATCAGGCTAGTTTAATGAACTTGTTCTCTAATAAGCACCCACACGTTTGCTTCTGTATCTCCATACTTTGGCCTATGAGATCAACCACTGCTTTTAAACATAATGTGTTAGTCCTTTTGTGTTCTACTAATGTCCAGTCTTAATAGAATAATGAATAAGAACAATTTAAGGATAATATACAAATGCAATATGAATCTCATAATCATAATCTCATCATAATTTCATTTGTAATGTATGATTATCCCATGGATTTTATTATATATATCTAAATATATATAAGATAAAATTTTGCTTTAAATTATTTTTCACTAAACTACAACAAACCAATTGACTATAAGGCGTAAACCAACACCCTAAACAGTTAGTTACATGGTTTGATAATAAACAATCCTTGATGTGATTGATAAGGATGTTATCTACCTAATTTAAGTTTAGTTAGTTTGTTGAGGGACTTAAGATCAACTAAATTTAAATGGAATCCTAGCTCACTAGAGAGATTAAATAATGTTTCTAAATAGTAGTGAGGGCTTTTATGTAGAATAAAATAGTCGACGTAACCAATATATGATTAAAGTCATGATCTTATTTGGTAGTCATGATATATAATTAATTACTGATTTTTCTTACATTTATATTTTATTTTTAGTAGAATTTATCTTGTTTAGTATATTTGAAATTAAATTAGTGAACTAAATTTCTTGGACATAAGTTAAGTTCAGGAAAAGTTCTCAAAGTCATAAAGAAAAGTTTCATATCCATTATGCAATTTTTCTATTAATCCTTAATGAGGATTTGGTTTTAGAAATATGTCAAAATTGTATGGATGACAAAATGTAATAACACTTTTAATTGACTAATAGCTCATAAACTTTGATGACAATAGTAAGATGTACGTAAACATTATCTAGTAAGATTCAAGAGAATATATGAAGTAAGGCTAAAAGGTATAATACCTTGATATAATTGTTCTACTCAATTTAGCCTACTAAAAGCATAAATATAGACTATAATTGAAGGAATTTTCTATATAATGATAATAGTTATCACTTAAAGAAATGATTACATGACTTTCTTTACTTAAGAGAAATATGATAAAGATCATATATATTTCTAATTCATGCTTATGAGTATTTAATATTAAATTTTGATTCAACATTATTACAATGTTTAAGGAATGAAAATAAATAAAATGTTGAGAAAATGTAATTGATCTAGATTTATACAAATAGTTTTTATGTATTGGATGAAGGTAGACCTATGCTTAATATAAGTAGTAAGAATACAATGTTGGATAACCGATATTATCATTTTATACCATGTTGGTTAAATTAATATAATGAGAATCTTAAAGTTACATGCAAGGATATATCTATCCTTTTAATTATGAATCATATGAAACTTATGGAGTTGAAGAATAATCAAACCAACCTTTGGCAAAATGATGATGGTGGTATTGAATTGTTAAATCTTATATACGTGATGTGTTCAATGTGATAACAATTCATCAAAGGATGATATATGTATTTAATTATATTACTAAAAACTTTATGTGATATAGTCATATGTATTAAATATTGATTCAAAATTTAAAAAGTTCAAAATTTTTAAATCTAAGTAGAAATAAAGCATTATGAATGCTGAAGCACTTCAATGAGATCGATATGGTAAAATATAAAATTTTTAGTTATTTATAGAAAATAAGATTCTCTAATGAATATCTCTATACCTAAATTCCATAAGAGTAAGATTTCATATAAGGAGGAAAAATACAATATGAGATATTATATGATGCAATGTTATTTTTTCTATAGCTATACCTAATACAATAACTTACATTCAATAGTTCCAATCAAATCACTTTACCAAGAATTCATATTAGAAATGAAACATTAAGATTTTGAAAGAGTCAAAGTTAAAAATTTAGGGATTTGATGCTTAGATGAATCATATATTATCTAATAATTTTAAAACTAAATTGAATAATAAAAAGTTATGATATATCCAAAAGGTTGAATATAATCATATAAACCCATTAAAAAATTGTCTATTTCTATTTACACTTATAGTGGAGAGTAATTCTAAAGATAAATATTGGGAGTAAGTTGAAATTTGAAATTTTCAAATCTTGTGATAATGTATCCAATTATAACTTGTACCTTTAGTGATACATTTGATGTATAGTTAAAAGGCTACAAGATGTTGAAAAATTCACTTTTATAATGAATTCAAAGAATTTATTTTAGAGATGGTTATGAATGTATCATGTGTACAAAAAGACAACTGTGAGTATGGTTCTCCTCTTTACTAAGAGTATGTAGAGGCATATTGCTCATAGAGAACACTAATTCATATTTTCAATTATTAAAAATATAATCGTTAAAAAAAATTTCATATTAGATATGAAACAAATGACAACTTAAATTTGAGAATTAGATCTATAGAGATAAATTGAAAGTTGTTTACCTATTCTACTCCAAGTATGTAAGTAATTTACTAAAGGTGTTTAGTATCTAAGATATATGATACTTGTGAACTATTGAAGATATTCATTATTCTATATATGAGTTGATATTTGAGCTCAAGTTTATATAGATATTAACTTTAGGAGCAAATCTTACTTAAGGTACATTTGACTTGAAATAATATTATTTTGAGATTGGAAAGTTTCTAATGTAGCATGAATTGCTAATGTAATAACCCCTTTCTACACTTAAGGATTTAATTGTTATATTGTGTCATATCATATGAGTTCATGAAGTGCATTTCATTTGGATGCATCATATTCACATCTATAGATGAATCATGATTTAGATACATTGTAAAAATAGTATACGTACTCATTTGACATATCCCAGGGTATAAAAGATCTTATATGATTATGATGTAATTATGTGTTGATTATGACTTGAATTTTGTTTGATGGATTATAATTAGTGAATTGGGAATTTAGTGTTACAATTGAGTGATTGATAAGGTGATATGTGCATCTAGTCTAGGAAAAATGCTAAAGGACAAGACAAATTGATATATGGAAATTTAGGTTGACTAGGCTTATAAAATAGTGATATGTGGCAATGGAGAATGAGTGACAAATGGCTTAGGAAATTATTAGACAAATGGCCTAGTGATTAAGTGACAATTGTACTAGTTATTAAATGACAATTGGTAGTTTAGGAAGAGAACATATAACCTAGCTTTTTACTTGATAAATGTCTTGCCATGTGTCTCAATCCTTGCCACATATATATACCAATGACATAGACATGAAAGACCACCTTTTCTTTTGTTCCTATTACATGCTAACTCCTCCTCCTTCTCTCATCATTGAAACCTATACACAAGCCTTACAACCTTCAATTTTTTTAAAAATTTTGCACTTTTTCACTCTAAAATTTTTCTACATTCATCTTGTTATTAAAACCCATTTTGTGTTTTCATCTTGTTCTTAAAGTAATCTTTATCTTTGCATGTTTGGAGGGCTAAATTAACTTGATGATTGAGGAGGTTTTGAGCTGAACAAGTAAGAGATTAGGATAAAGTTAGTTATCGTATTGATGATGAAGTTGTGCTAGAAATTTGATGGATGAATTGGTTTTATTTTGATGCATGAAATTGTAGGTTAAAAGCTGTTCAATGGATGATTTTAGATTGGGATTTGAAGTATAATTAAGGTATAACTGAGGCATAATCAATGGACTATTATGATGGTGTTAGAATACGGAAAAAATTAAAAGAAATGGATGGTGAACCTTTTGTTCACCCATCTCACGATCGTGGAAGCTGTATAAGCTCCTTCCCACGATCGTGGGCAATGCATTGAATTGAGAAACTTTCTGGTTTGTCTTTCCACGATCGTGGAAAGGCACCTCATGATCATGGGAAATGCCCTTAAACGAAAAATTATATTTTGTGTGATTATTGAACCAACTAAGGATAAACTACTTTACCTTAGTGTATTTGGACTTGATTGAGCTTTAAATTAACATAGATTCTTGTTGGATTAATTGGTTAAGCATTTGAAAAGTTTAGGTTGTTAATTAAGGTTATAACTTAAGGAATGGATTATTTAAGATCAATGTATCTAAATCTGAAATTATGAGTTATTAAAGGAATGAAGGTGTTCTTATAGATACAAATGTGATCTAAAGGATGTGAGAGAAGTGAATTAGGTATGAATGAATGAGAATTAGGAAATTGTGTGAATATATAACGCTAGAAAAGGATTGGTGAATAAATGATTGATGAATCTAGGGTAATCAAGTTTTCTTAAAGCATAAAACTAATTGCAGACAAGATAAATAAGCTATGATGAATGAATTAGCAAGATTTGTGAATAAGATTACATACCCAGGATAGTCAATTGAGCATGAACTAAACATAACACATATACATATGTATGTGTATGATTGATTACTCATTTGACTAAACAAGTTAGTAATGTGTAGATATGTGTGTATTGCATGATATAGAAGCACAAATTGATCGACAACATCAAGACGTTGCCAGATCGTCAAGGCAATAACTAATCTAGAGCATACTATGACTCATCCTAGATGTTTTCTCACTATATTTGATTTGTTTTTTTTTAAATTCCAATTATTGAATTGTTACCTATAAGATGGTGATAATTTCAGACATTGATAGGATGAGGAGTCTAATATTTGGGAATATATTAGAAGTGCTATCTACTTGTACGTGAATAAGGAAAAATGAGTGCTCAAATGAATGTTGAATGTCAGACATAGATCTGATGAATGTGATAAATGACTGTGTATACTGAATGAAAATGATTGATAGTATATTGTGTGAAATGATGCATTTCATGACATTAATATGCTTGATCAGATAAAGGAGTTATGATCGGAGTGACCAATGTGAAAAAGAGCTTAAAGCTTAGGAAATTTGCACACAGAGCCACATGCTCAATTATTAATGAGCCCAATATCCACAATTAGTATGGTACAATATCTAAAATAAGCCCAGTATCTACAATAGATATAGGACAGTTAAAAGGATACCTGATCCCAATAAAAATAAAAATGGAAGTGGAGTCTCGTGTGCATTTGCATATACATATCCTTACATATATCCTGACAATGATTAGAAAGAACCATTGATTTATGTTGAATTGTGATATGAAATACTTGTGTATATATTGATAATATGAATGATTAAGATGAGCGATTGGATTGTTATGAGATGACTTTATGAAATGCTTATATTCTTAATATGCTTGTGAAATATGATATGTATATTATGATTTGGTATACAAGCTAAGTGATGTGATGAATGAGAATTGATTCTGAATAATGTGATATATTCTTGAAATTGGTTTTATATGCATGATATTTTTGTTCTGATATGAGTGAGCCCATCGATGATGGTTTATTCACTGAGTTCGCAAACTCATCAAAATTGCGACGTTGATTTTCAGGTATTGGGGTAACTTAGCTTTTAAAGCAATCTAGTATTAGCCTAGTACTGGCCGTTTTGGAACTAAGAATAGCTCAAAGGTCTAGTCAAATAATTCTAAAGTGTCTAGTTAGATTATTTTGGTCTAACACCCATTTTTATATTATATGCATTGTATAAAGTTGTGAACCTTCACATGTTATATATTGTATAAACATGAATTATGAGTGTAATGAATGCTTATGTTTGTGAATCAAATGTAAAGAATCTTAGATGTCTTTGGTAATGTAAATACGTGGACTATGAAATGTAATGACAATGTAAGCTTATGGCTATAAATGATATGAGGGGAACTTAGTTCTTCAAAATGCTTATATTCTATATAATGCCACAATAAGTTGATGTGTCTGCTTGAACATACCACTTCTATAGGGTATGTGCTCGGATATTCTCTGGAATGATGGTATAAGCTCTATAGTAGTGGGATGTTACAATTTTTGGTATCAAAGCAAGGTTTGGCACCCCTAGGGACATATAAGTTTGGTATCAGAGCCCAAAATTAGTATCTTACATGGGCGTTTTTGAAATATGTGTCAAGTTACATCCATTTTAGTCATGTCATAGCAGACAGTAGCAACTGATCCCCAGTCTGAGTTGTATTCATATGAGTCACATGCATGAGCATGTGTTAAGAGTTTGAGTGGATAGAAATAATTAAAAGACTGGTGATCTATAAGAATGTAAGAAAAAGAAAGTTTGTGGATATCAATAAATGAGAAATAGTATATGATTCGATATGATAGATGGTGATTCACTACATTTGTATTGGTGGATGTGTTATTGAATATGACATCAATTTTGTACTGTGGTGATATACCCTCAAATGTGATATAGATGTGAATGCATTGTCATAGATTGTTTGAGGATAATAGGGATATAAGTATTAATGATGAGATTAAAGTGTACAAGCTAAGTTGAAAGAAAATAAAATTTTCTATGACCTTGAATGGTTGAACTTAAGCATAAAATGGTTGTGTGAGTATTATGATAAGAGTTTATGATTCAATATAAGATGATATTAGGGGAATTGAGACTAGAATTTCATAATGATTATGCATCAATAATTTTGAATTGATTGAGGATATATACATGGGAAATGAAATAGACATAATTGACTTTATAGTAGATGAATGATGTATGATAAGGAGAAAGTTAGAAATGCATATAAGATAGCATTTTATGTAAGAATGAGAAAGGGATAAGCAAAAGCCCCCAAAGTTAAGTTAATTTGTTATCGTGAGTACATATTTGATAATGGGATTATCATGACAAGTGAGAATATTGGGCACATATGTATTATATGTGTGGGATAATATAGTAAAAAATCTATGACTTATTGACTATTGTTAGTCATAATTCCCATAGTTCAAAGTCTAAGATGAATTAGAGTAATGCATGAAAGTGCTAATAGTGATCAATTGAGGATAGATTGAGATTAATAACGATGTTACTATGGGTGATGAATTTTGTGAAAAAGAGAAGAAGGGCACGATCGTGGCACAATCCCCACGATCGAGGATAGACATAAAAAGAGAATTATTTTCCTGAATCAAATGAAATTAAGGTATCCTAAAATTAAGTTATTAATTGACGAATTGTCTTAAAGACATCTCTGGAAAAGATGGAATGATCTTGATTATATATACCAAGGTATTAGAGCACATGAATTGCTTAATGCTTTACTGAGCCTTATCAGAAAGGATATTCTTATCCTATAATTTATGAAAGAAATTGATCTTATGGAGATATTATGAATAGTTGAAATTGATCTCATTGAGGTTACTAAGAATGTCTGATAAGCAATGATGATAATAGTGGATTGATAAAGGTTACATGAATAATATACATAATATAAATAAGAAATCTTCTTTCAAAGAAGAATTTCACATAATTAGATTACGCAGACTAGATAGTTTACTCTTAAAATGATCAATAAAGGAACAAATCATAAATGAATAGGTAATGAATCAAAAGAGAATATTGGAGTCCTATTTCTAATGAAGACTCGGGCATAAGATTTAAAATATGCTGTTAAGAGTGTTGCATTTTGTTGATGTAAGGTATCCAATGAAGTGATTGAATTCTTAAATTTGAGGAGACACTATTATGAATGTGTGGAGAAACTAGTATGAATTAGAAGACATTAGAATAAGTCAATGTAAAATTAAAGGAAATCAAATGAATTGACAAAATCATTCGGGAAAGAAGTCAATTGGGAAACTGAAATAAATGGGAGATAATATTACCTCACTGAGGAATTAGTTACTTAAGGAATTATGAGAACTAATCATGGGCACATTGAGTTAACAATGCCCTTATAGTATCATAGTATTGAAGAATAAAGTGTCTTAATTTTGTTTAGATAAATGAGTGAATATGATCATAATTGATATATTAAATGTATTTGAAAGGTTAAGAAAAATATTTTGAATACTTGAGGAAATCTTACATATCATTAAGGTAGAAACAATTATATACCAAGAGCAATAAGAGTGAATCTTAACTTGAATAAATAAAATGTTGGGTTTTATTATATCTGAACATGACATATTGGGAGCCCTAAAGAAAGTGAAAATAATGATGATGTGAGAAACTCTAAGGAATATATAAAGATTCGGAGTTTTCTAGAACTAGTTGTATAATGGATATTACTATAGATTGTCAAGGAATTTTTACTGATCATAACCCTTTGACAAAATTGTTTAAGGAAAAATGTGTAAATCATATCAGTGATGAATAGAAAGAGAATTAGGAGGAATTATAACATCGATGTTAATTATATTGGTTGGGTTTGGAGATTATACAATGCATAATGAGGTCTCACTTTAGAATTAAGATACAATCTGTTGCAACAATATAAAGTAATTTTGCATGCATAGAGACAATTAAAGTCTTATGAGTGATTTTGATACGTGATCTAGAATTTGCTACAATAGTGATTACTTAGAAAGCTT
>JAOQMP010000007.1:12584473-12595727 GCA_027563575.1 Erythroxylum pedicellare
TTAATTATAATATATTCAAATATTTAATAAGCTAAAAATACATTAAAAATAAAAAACTTTACCTTTAAATTATCACTTAGAGCTCATATAACAAAATCGTGAAAATTTTTTACCGTAAATTTTTTAGTTGAAGTATCTTCTTAGATTCATATTTTGATGAAAATAAAAAATTAAAGGGTAAGAAATATACTCAAATGCCTCAAAGGTAATTATAAATTTAACAAGTTAACGTTACATAACTAATAAAGGAAACTATTTAGCTTTCAAAACTAAATAACGTTAACTTTCTCGGTAAATTATTTATTAGTTATCATTAACTTTCTCTTCTCCTTTGACCGATAACTAAGGATTTACTACCTTTCTAACTGAAAAAATGCCAAAAGATGCTGCTAAAATGCATTGAAGGTGAGCCCCTAGTGAGGATGGGCCCTGGGCAGGTGCCCTGCTTACCCCTACCCAGAGCCAGCACTGTCGAGCATAACACAACAGTGAAAAGAAACTCCCAGAAATCCTCCTCACATGCACTTATGCTATGCCTTAGCCATTGCTCTCCAAAAACCTAGCTAAAACACATATAGAGGAACAAAACAATATAAACAACGTCATTTGGTATCTATCAAAATGTACTTAAAATTTAACTTCTTCTATTGAACCACGTCATCAGGACCTCTAAACTATATTAGACAAATGTCAAGCTATCATTAGACCATGTGTTGACTAGTTAGCACCCAATAGTGCCACGTCAATATCAAGTGAACGTTACGTTAGCACCCAGTCAGTGTGTTTGTCAAGTGCCTGTGTTCCATTAATGACCTATGTTCTTATTTCATTGGTCCATATCTTTATCACTTATCCTTTGCTCTAGTTTAGGTCAAGCTGTTGGTTCAGTTTAAAAATTGTTGATCATCTTTTGACTATCCAGTTTAACCTATTTCTTTTTGGTTACTTTGCAATCTAGATCGATTCTCAAGATTTTTCGACATTCTGAATCCATTTTTAAAGTCATAATTATCAAATTCTAACTCTTTAGAAATTTTCTCATTATTATTGCTTTTTTTTCATTAGGGATGTCTCTAAGCTTCCCCTGTATATTCCCAACCTTATCAATATCACCTTTGATGGCTCAAAATATGATATGTGGGCTGAGGAAATATGTAGCTTTTCTAAAGGAACGCTCCTTTAGAAAAGCTACATATTTCCTCCTTTAGTGCATTGTTACTAGAGAAACACCTAAACCAACACAAACGAAAGATAAAGGCCCAGATGTATTCATATAATAGTTAGTATCATAGGATGCAATGAATAATCAAATCTTGACATAGTTTATAAATACATGTACTAAAGTGATCAAATTTGATTTTTAACTCTTTAACATAACTAAGGAGGTATGAGATTTTTTAAAGAATCATTACTCTATATCTAATGATGTTAATCAGTTTCAGCTTTATCAAAGACTTCATTGGATACAATAACAACCTAACTAAACAATCCACAAATATATGTTATAATTACAAGAATTTTGGGATCAAATAGCACTTGGAGACCCTAAATGTCCTAGTCCTGCTATAACTACCATCTATGCAAATCTTTGCAATTTTAACATATAAGGTATTTGTTAACGGCTCTTTAACAGGAAATTGATTCTATTTACATCTCGCTTCTCTATTGAGGTTCCTTGCCAACTCTTGACACTATGATCAAGGAATTAATTATATAAAAGAGTCAACTCAATGCTCTTTATACAAAAAAATCTAATATATATATTAATGTTGTATAGCTAATCAGACCTCATTCTCTGAGAGCTCTTATAATTTTATCAAGAAAATTTTAAAAGGATCTTACCATTATTATAAAAAAGACTAGCTATCACATCTCTGAGTGCAAAAAATGACTTTTACAAAATTTTGGATAAATTAATTCTTCTAAGCCCCTTCAGTCTGCTTCTACTACTACTGCTTCCACTACAAAGATTCCTATAGAGAGTACTTCTCCTAAATTTTCTTTAAAAGATCTTCAAACTTTTCTCTAGTCACTTAAACCCAATTTTGGTGTTGTCTCCTCATCTGTCTTGCCTATCACATCAGGTACTCTATCATCATAGTACTTTGATTTTGCTTATAACAATCATATGACCTCTGATTCTTTTGTTCTTGCATCTCCATAAACAACTTTTGTTACACATATTATTCATACAGTTGACAATTCTTCAAAGTACAGGCACTACTCAAACACCTATATTAGCTTTGCCCATAGTTTTCTTATTCCTAAATTGTCCTTAAATCTCATTTACGTTATCAATTATGTAAGCTTAGTGTTGATTTATCCTTTTTGAGTCTTGATTGTGATGTGCAGGATCCATAGATGGGCAAGATCCTTAGAATAGGACATAAGGTTAGAGAACTATTTGAGCTAACTTCCTTACATCTCCTATATAAAATTGTTGTTGGGGCTATCACTTCTCATCTTTATCATTCTTATCTTGGTCATATTTCTCTTACTAGATTAGGATCTTTAATTTTTAGTATTTATTTAGGCTCTATTAAAAACAAAAACTATGATTTCCAAAAGTTATGCTTTACCTTTTTCTCCTAATGATTTCATTTCTTAGTACCTTTCGATATGATACATTTTGATATTTGGGGTCTTGCTTCTCATGATATTATAGGTGGTTTAAGATATTACGTGATCTTTGTTGATGATTTTTCTCATTATACATAGATTTATCTCATGCGTCATAAAATTCATTTATTTTTTATTTTCTATTATTTTACTAATATGATTTAGACTCAGTTTTTTTGTAAGATTAAAACGCTTTGCACTGATAATGCCATATAATATAAAGATATAAATTTCACCCAATTTCTTGCTCAAGAAGGTACTATTCTCCAAAGATCTTGTTTAGGTGCCTCTCTACAAAATGGTTGAGTAGAATGAAAGCACATACATCTTATATCTTCTTATCTAGAAATCTTTTAGGGAGAAGCAACTCTTACTATTGCATATATTATAAATCATATCCCTTCTCTTATCATAAATAACATCTCTCCATAGGAACGCTTATTTAATTGTACTCCCGATTATCAAACTCTCAAACTTTTTGATTGTGCTTGTTTAATTTGTTCTCTCATAACCTCACGATTACACCAAACTAAAACCACGAGCATGGTTATGTTGCTTCTTAAGATGTAGTATAGAACATAAATGGTACACATGTTAGGATATTTTGTCACAAAGGCTTCGTATCTCTCATCATGTAACTTTTTGGGAATATAAGATGTTTGCCACTTTTTCAAAGTTTTGAGTCAATGAATCCATACTTCAATTCTTCTCTAATCTTGTCGTGTCTCTTTTTTTGACATTTCTCCTACTTGTTCTTTTAGTAGCCTGTGCAGTTTAATTCCACCTACACTTAATCCTACCGCATCTTCTCCAACTATAGATCCACCGAATCCTCAAATTGACTATCCCTTATTAGAACCTCTCCCTCCATTGCCAATGCTTCGTTGCATTGACCGTGTAAATAAACCTTCTATGCATCTTTATGATTTCTATGTTTATTTCTCTATTGTCTCTCTATATCAGGCTCACACCTATCGCTAGGCCAGTACTGACCCTTTATAGCAACAAGCAATGGCAGAAGAACCATATGCACTTACTTGCATAAATTCTTTTGATTTTGTTGACTTACCTTCCGATAAGTCAGTTGTTGGTTGCAAATGGGTTTATAAAATTAAGAGTCAAGCAGATGGGTCAGTAGAAAGATACAAAGGCCACTTTATAATCACTCAGGAATATAACATTGATTATGTGGAGACCTTTATTCTTGTAGCTTGATTGACCTCAACTCGCAATCTCATTGTTGTTGCTGTTAGCGAAAGATGACAGTTGTTCCAAATGGATGTCAAGATATTTTTTTCAATAGAGATCTCATAGAAAAAGTATACATGCAATATCCTTTGGGATATAAGCATCCTCCCAATAAGGTTTGTCATCTCCGTTAAGTTTTATATAGAATAAAACAAGTTCCTCGAGCTTGGTTTACAAAATCTAGTTTTACCATTAGACATCTTGGTTTCCAGTCCAACTTTTTATGATCATACCCTGTTTCTTTGCAAAATAGATGAAGGATGCACTCTTCTTCTTCTATATATGGATGATATGGTAATAACTAGTGATGACATATAGCGTATCTCTGCTATTAAGTCCTTTCTCCATTAGTGGTTTGAGATGAAAGACTTAGATATCTTAAGATTTTTTTGGGTCTTGAGATATCATCTAATATATTTGGTTACTATTTGTTACAAGCAAAGTATGATATTGACCTCATCTCTCGAGCTAGCATCACTGATACTAAGACAAGTAGCACTCCATTTGACTCCAGTGATCACCATTTTGCGACTTATGAGAATCTACTTAATAATAGTACACTTTATCGCTAATTAGTTAGTAGTATTTGTGAGTCAATTCATGTTCACACCTCTTACCACTCACTTCTCTGTTGGCCTTTGTATCTTGAGGTGAGACAAAGGTACTTTGTTTCATGACATTTTGCTACTCCTCCCTATTATAGTTATGAGCCTATTTTGATACCGATTGGACTAGAGACCCAATGGACAGTTGATCCACTACTGGTTACTATTTCTTTTTAGAGAGATATCTTATTTTATGGCATAACAAGAAATAAACAATCGCCTCCCTCTCTAGTACAAAAGTCGAATATAGAGCTCTTATCAATATTACCTTTGGACTCCTCTAGTTACGATGATTGCTTCAGGATATAGGTGTAGCTTTCTTCTTTGTAGTTCACTCTACTGCAATAATCATAGTGCCATGTAAATTGCTCATAACGATGTTCTTCATGTACAGACTAAACACATCAAGATATATTGTCACCTTATTCGATATCATGTTCTCTAAGTCACCATACAACTTGTTCATATCTCAATATAGTTTTAGATTGCAAACATCTTTACAAAGTCACATCCACCTTGGCATTTTGTAGATCTCGTTTCTAAACTCAAGTTTTCATCTCGATCTTTTCCTTGATTTTAGCATTTAATAGTAAAATAATTACTATGATTGTGTAAACAGATTGCATAAAATTAAGGATCTCTTCTTTTTTCAGTTTGGCTCATTGTACATAAATACCTTATTGTACATTTGATGATACACACATATTATCTTTCTTCTCTCTCTTTCTCTCCATATTTCTCTCTATCTTTAGTTTCTTCCTCTCTATATTTCTCTCTACCCCTAATTTCTTCACTGTAACTTCAATAATTTCTTCACTGGTCACTGCCTAAGCTTCTGGACAAAGGTTGAATGACAGATAAGAAAGATCAAAGTTTGAAAGAAGCATCACAAATCCTTCATATATTTATGTTCTCTTATAGCGCCACCTTTGTTTTGGCCCATTCTTTACAATATTAGTCACAAGAAACAGACGGTTGCGGTTGGAAAACTGTAAATATGAATATGTGATAATAACGGTACTGTTTATAAACTTGTTTATGGTTTTTAAACGAAAGATGATTTGGGTCGGTTGCACATGGGGTAAATTTTTTGAAATTGGTCCGGGTTTTTAAAGGTTCGCCACGGTAACAAATGTTTTGCGCCACGGAGGACTTTTCTCGAAAGGCTTTGCTCTATTGCTTGTTCCTTTGCTGCGGCGAACTTTTCCTAAAAGTTTAGCCTAGATTCTTCATGTTTTGCCGCAGTGACAGATCCTTTTTGCCGCGGCGAACTTCCTGTTGTTCCTGTTCTCTTGTTGACTTTAGTTCAGCCTTCTTTGACTCTATACCTTCTTCTTCTTAAGTCCTTTCTCCTTGAGTCAACTACAATGAACAATGGTAGTTTGTAGTATCAATTATTCTCAAAAAATTTATTAGTGCATTTAATACTGATTTGTGACAATTTTTACTCTCAAACTACATAAAATAAAGGTACACATTCAAGAGTCAATTTAAGCATAAAATCTATAAATAGGAGTTAAAAAGTGTAGCAAAAGTCATGAAAATGTCGCCAATTTATGTAATAAACTTGGGCTCAATCAACATGTTTAGGTTAGAATTGTGTTAATTAGTAAATATTTCTGTTTTAAGTGTTTTGTGAGTTAGAACATGATGTTGAGCTTCAATTTTATATTTATATGGTGCCTTGATGTGTTTGTTATTGTTTTAGGGAAATTGGAGGAGATTCAGAGAAGACTCAGGAAACTAAGGCCATGATTGTGGAAAATATGCCACTATCATGACAGAAGCAAGAGTAAGGAGACACGATTATGGGGAATCTACCACGGTTGTGACAAAAGCTGGCACAGGGAGCCACGATTATGTCATTATGGGCTACGATTGTGATAGAATCAAAAACTCTCATCCACGATTAAGCCACTAAGGACCACAATTGTGGCCTGTGTGACAAATATGCGGACAACAATCTGGACTTGAATTTTTGAGAGCTTTTAGACCCAACAAAGGCCCTAGGGTTGTCCTAATTAGAAATATTTTATAAGACTTAAGGATGTAACCCTAAGGGAACTTTTACATTTTGCCACTTTTGGAAAGTTCAAAAGAGAGAAAAGAAGAGAGAGAGAGAAGACAAAGAGGAAGAAAAGGAAGAAGGAGCGGGTCCCGACACTGCTGCTTCCTAGATTAGGTGGGATTGGGATTGAAATGGGTTGTATGATGATGTTTGGAATGTTGACGATGTTTTAACTCTTTCTTCGGGATTTTACTTTTATTTAATGTTAATATAGCCAATTTTGTGTTTTATTGATTGGGTGTTATGATTAACTTCAATTTTTTCATATTCCAGTAAGAAACCGAAAGGGTGAGTCAAATAAAAATGATTAGATTGAATTAACAAGAATTAGGCGATCCAATAGACTACTTAGTTAACTATATCAGTTTTTGTGTGGAGAGAAATCCTGCGCAAGACCTAGTAATTTAATAGAGATCTTCCTATCTAATTTTAATTATGGGTCTTTTATTAATTAAGAGATTGTAACTTCTATAATTTAATTAGGGTTAATGACTTAGGGCACGAGATTATAACTTAGGAGAGAGTAATTCCCCCTATGATAGTGTAGAATGGTCACCCCAATAATATATAATTGGTTAGGTTAGCAATAATGATAAGTAGAATCCCCTATCTCATTACTTGGTAATTTCTCTTGACTAATCTTCATAGTGACCTTTTGTGTTGCTCAATTTCAATTCTTGTTTTGTGTTAATTTCTTGAGTTGAATTCCTACAATTAAATTCCAGTGTTTATATTGTTGTTTCATTTTTTACTTTCACTTTATTATTTCTCTTAGCCTTAGACACCTTATAATTATTTTAGTTCACCCTCCTCGTGAGATCGACCCTTCAATTACTACAAGTCACAACCTATGCACTTATTGTATTTGAGGGCTATAATTGTAGAGCTCGACAAACATGATCACAATGTCAGAGATATTAGGTTTGTCCATACTATTCAATAGAAGAGCACCAGTGTTCAAAATGGGATGATGATTCTGACTATTTAGAAAGCTCTCTTAATCTGCATTTTCAGTAAAGGCATTTCTAGAGGTTGTATATATATTATGATTTGTGTCCATCCCCATAAGTTCTTGATAATTCACTTTTTGGAACATTTTTCCTGTAGCCATCCACATTTTCCCTTGTATTTTAGGGTGAGGTTTCCATTAATAGGATACTTCTATGTTTTCCTCACAAAGTGCATTCCCCTCACCTAGTCTAATGATTGGAGTCTCAGCTGGAAGCTCGAGCGATAAATTCATACTAACACATATTCAACAACCAACTTATGTAACATTTAAGACTTCATATCAGCATTTAACAACATATATTTAAGGACAACCAATACCTCCTTTCCTTTTGGAATATTTAGTTTCCATTTACTTGTAATCCTTGATAGTCACTAATCCTGAGTGACATTTACCATTTTATTTTATATGTACAACTAGTTTTCTTTTCAAGGCTTAGTACATTAACATTTTTTTCAAAAAAAAATTAAGCAGTTAATCTTTGACTGAGAAATGCCTAAAAAATCCAATATAAAAAGGAAAACTTTATTTAGTATGATATTTTTGAATAATGAAGTTCTATAAATGATATTGATGGTAGAAACAACCAGGACTACAAAAAAGGGACTATTTTGAAATTTTATAAAAATTCTATATTATTTTATAATTTTAAAAATTATTTAAAATGGTACTCGGAATTAATAGGATACTAATATTATATTGTATTATAACCAAATATGACACAAAGCCTAGTACGATATTCGCAACATTAACAAAATAAATATTATGAAAATTTAACTTGATGTTTACTCTATTGTTATCACGTCACAAATATCAATTCTAACTGAAAAGTCATGTATTAGGAAGAAAAATAAATAATAATTTAAATTTTTATAAACATTTTAAGTACATCTTTTAAAATAAAACTCACAAAATTTTCAAGCTATTAAACATCTTTTATGCCCGATAACCTATGTTATTAAGGCCTCATTTATATTCATCAACTTAGCCTTTTCTTTATTAAGATGGGATGAAACAACCATAATTAGTTTTTATGTTTTAATCTATAGGTTAACTATGTTCCTAGATTTGGGAATCTTTTTAGATCCAAATTGCTTGAGAGAGCTTAAAATTACCTGCCTAAAGGGTATCGACAACATCCTAATTAGTACAATTCAAGAAATTACTTTGAAGATCAATTAGAAACATATTCAACTTATGTGAAAACATCCTAATTAGTACAATTCAAGAAATTACTTTGAAGATCAATTAGAAACATATTCAACCTATGTGAATTTTCATCAACCATTTCATTCTTGTTTCCCATATTAAGACAAACTTTATGGAGTTTTTTCAGCAGCTTCGTCCCTGACATTTTCCAATTCTAATTTCAATAACAATTATTGGTCAACTAACACTGAATCTCTATGGTTCTCAATTACTCATAAGATGGCTATATGATATTAACTTATAAATTAGTGATTGTTTATCATCATTGTTAGAAAGCAGCCTCAACTAATAGGGATCATCATTACAATTCCATTAATGATAGTGCTTCATTTTCTATGAAATGGTTTAACATCTTAAAAGATTAAGGAAAGTACCTTTATATAGAATACAATATGTTGTAAGGAAATCAGGCTAGGATATGATCCCCCGTGCAGAGGAGTAATTATGAAACTTTTTTGTTTGGTTTCTCGAAAGTTAATATCACTTAAATTCTATAAAATAAATAACATATATATCATAATAAAGCATAAATCGTAATTCACATCTTATTGTAAAGCTTGATCCTTTTCTTGTCGTATCCCTTTAACCATTTTCGAAACTAGCACATCTTAACCATTATAGTTGTACAAGTATTCAGCTTTTAATTGTGTCTACAAAACAAGTTATTGTAGAGAGACTTAGGCAAGGAGTGCTAGCTCCTTTAAAGCTTTAGCCTATTTATTATAGGTTTTAGACATTTTAGTCATTTTTAATTAAAATTTAATAGAAATTTGCATAATTGGTATTTTATTATAATTATAATTATAATTAAATACCAATTATTCCCTAATAAAATGTAATATCTCATATTAATTCTTATTTATTAAATATCTCATATTTAATCATAAATCTTCTCAAACTTTATCAAGATTGGCAACTAGTAACACGTTATAATCACCTAATTATTTAGGAATGTTGAAATGGTTTTAAGTAACCTTTTCGTACATGATTTTTTTTCAAATAATTTAATCCTTTCATCATACAATGTTAAAATTAAATATAGAGCGTTAAATTAATGTCTACTCTATTTTGAGTCCAATCATGTTAATTCTCTATTATTAGCTGTTAATTCAATTAATGACATCTGTAAATTATTTACAAAATGTCATTTCACCTTAACCAAGGATTTTCTGAAACAATACTAATCGAGTACAATAAAACATTCTTCCTAATTACTTTAGAATGATGAATTATACATTGATCATACGAGTACCTCCATACAGTTCATACTACATCCAATGACTAGTGACTGTGCTATCTTTGACTAGAACAAGTTATAAGTAATATCAAAACATAACACTCTCATGTAAGATCATTTTAGAGATCTCAAGGCAAGTGATCACTTATATAATCATCATATTGAGAATTTTCATAGATATGCAAGTAAAGTCTCAAATAGATTTCTCATATAGGGTCAATTCAGTTAATTTATTCTGTAACAAGCACCCACACATTTGTTTAAATATATCTATACTTTAGTCTATGAGATCATCTACTTCCTTCATAGAAAAACACAACGTATGCCAATCTTTTTATGCTTTATTAATGTCTAGTCTCAACAGAACAATGACTATGAACAATTTAGGAATAATAAATGAATACAATATAAATCTCATAATTATATTCTCATCATAATTTCATTATCAATGTATATTTATTACATAGACTTTATGATATACATTTTAATATATATAAGGTAAACAATGTCTTTCAATTATTTTATTACTAAACTATAGCTAACCGATTGGCTTTAAGGCATAAACTAATAATCTCCCACTTACACTAAGCCAATTATTTAAGTATCTTATACTATATCTCCATATAACGATCATGTTATTGTTGGGAAAGCAGTTTGGAGAGAGAATTCTATAAGAATGTTTATAATGAACACTTGCTTAAATCTTACAATTTTAGTCTTAATTATGTCTGAATACATACTTGGATTTTTTATAAGACTAAACTCTCCAAACCAACATATGTATTTTCTGATACATGCATTCCTAACGCTGTTATAAATAAGGAATCTATTTCTCGGATAAAAACAACAACAAACCATCAAAGATGTTGATGATAGCTCTAGCAAGAGGATAAATGGTAATATTTCCTTATTCATGTGGCCATATCAATTAATTGAATGTTATGTGATTTTACTTATTACGAAAGTAATTTCTTAAGGAATGAAGTAAAGAAGATGTGGATTTTAGTTTGAGAGATATTCCTACAATTATTTAATAAAATTAAATTAATAAAAATTATGTTTAAATTTATTTCATAATACACGCATTTTTTAACTTATTATTGTTACAGAGTTCAGTAAATTTTTAGATTTAAAATATCATTTATCCTTAATTATACAAATTTAATTATGTCTAAAAAGTACTGATATCATTTATATTCAAAATCTTGTATTGAAGGATTTGAAATTAAAAGATCTCTATTTTTACTCTCTCTCTCTCT
>JAOQMP010000007.1:12595827-12609311 GCA_027563575.1 Erythroxylum pedicellare
TATACTAATATGGACTATTTTGCAATTTTTAAAAATTTCAGGGACTATTTTATAAATTTAAAAAATTACCCGAAACGATACCCGGTATCAGTACAGTTCCGTTCCAGAACCCAATCCGGTACCAAGCTCGGTACGGTATTCATAACTTCGGTGTCAATGGCTAAAGAGAGGAGCTATTACTTTAGTTTTCTCCTACATAACTTGTATGTTATTAGTCTCATAACACTTAAGTTCTAGGGATTCAATCAAGATGATTCCTTCTCCTCACTCCCTCACTTAACCTTTCCACTATTCTCCACTCTTCAACTACTGCGTCCCTCTTACTCCTATTACTCACAGTCCTTAAGCTCCTTTCAGCCAATCCCTCTGACCAACTTTTTCTAGTAGGAATTCATCTTTGCACGGTTATTAACTACAATCAATATTTTTTTTCCTATTTAAGTGCAATGTCAAGTACCTCCCCCTAGTGAAGAACTTCCCTCCTTTGTTTGACCCCTTTTCTTTACGTAAAAGAAACTATAAATATTGATCATCCCTATACTTAGACACTTTTGAATCCTATTTTCATAGTTACCATGTTGTTTCCCTTCTCCTGTCCCCCCTCAGCTTGAGCCTCGAGAACTAACTCCCTAGCTAAAAGTCCTTTAGTTAACAGCAATGTCTGGAGTTCTTGAAAGCAAGTACTTGATGATTTCTCACCATTACTTAAGCTCCATAATTGTTCGTTAAGAACTTCATAGGTGAATGCCATAATGGCAACAAAGATTGAAATTCTAATAGAAGGAACAACGAAGTGGGAGATAACTCTATTGGGGTTCCTTCTAGGAAGCTGTATAAGCAAACTGTTATGCATTAATGAAGTAAAAGTAAGCTTGAGGAGGGTTAGCTATGCTTGTTTTTGTGTACTAGTTGACATCACCAAAGAGCTCCTTAAAATGATCCCACTATTAACGTTAAATAAACTAGAAAATCTTTACAAGGATTATGGGATTGTCATCTATAATTTGAGACCTGAGACCTTAAAACTAAATAAAAATTAGAGACCAATATAGAAGAGATTCTAGTAAGGGGAATTTCTAGAAATTAAGCGAGTGGAGAATGGTAATAAGGAAGTAAGTCATAAGGCTCCATACAGATCAAATGGTGAATTTGAATGAACAAATAAAATTGAGACCTTAATTGGTAATGAAGCCCCCAAAGATGATGACATAAATTTGTATCTTTCCGATGAGGAACCTGGTACTTGAAAGACCTTTAATCATAGGAAGGTTCATACACTACACAAAGGGGCAATCCAAACTCAATTTGTAAAAGTGGAAAATCAATTTATCTTGGGGAATACAAATCCTAGTGAATTACCTTTATAGGACTCAATTTATGAAGGCTAAGGAATCACTTTATTAAAAAGACTGATACGGAGGGAAATTTACAAGGAGGAGATGTATGAAGGAGAAAAAAACTTATACAACCTCTATTAATTTCTATTCTGGTGTAGAATACTAAAGGGATCAATAACCTAAAAAAATAACATATAGTAGCTAATTATATAAAAGAGCTCTAACCTTTTTTTATTAGTCTACTAGAAAATAGAATTAAAGAAAACAATTACAAAAAGCTCAGTTTCTTAAAGATAAATTGGAAGCTTTTCAATAACCATAACTTCTGTAATAATGATAGAATACTTGTGGCTATTGATAGCAACAAAGTAGAGGCTTCCTTTATCCTGTTAACAAAATGATTCATTTAAAATTGGGGTCATTTTATCCTTAGAAGCCTTTATAAAAAGAATGGTAAAAGTGTAAAGACCAAAATTAAATGTTGGGGAACACACTAGTTATGAAACAAATGCATTTAAATGTCTTAGGCTAATAAGATTGTCAATTAGTGCAGAAGCTAGAGGTTATTAGGAAGGAATTGATTAATGATCAAAAGAATAAAGGGAATTCTATAAAAATGGATCTAACGTATGCCTTTGAAAGCCTTAATTAGTGTCAAAAAGATTTGGACAATGATCCCTTAAATAGTTCCCTTAAGGCAGTGGAAAGAATAGAGTTGAAGAAGTATTTGAATGCAGCTGATAAATACAACTCTCATCTCAAGAAGAAATCTAGAATATAATGTCTTATAGAGGGAGATAGGAACTTAAAATTCTTCTTCTATTGTATTTAAGGTATAAGAAACATAAATAAAATTATCTCTCTTAAAGACTCAAAGGGGAAAAGTAGTAAATGATCAGCAACTTATTAAGTGATTAATTCATTAGAATTTTAAAAACTGTTAGGAACAAGAAGAAGAGTAGAAAACATCTCTTCTAACATTCCCAATGTCTAGGAAAGTGCAATGCAATCACACCTTCATAATGATCATACTAAAGAAGAAACTTTAGATGAAATAAAAACCATTATATTCTCATTCCACCCTAAAAAAGAACATGGTCCTAATAACTTTAATGCCAAAAACTTTAAAGACTTATGGAACACCATTGGACCAAAGATCATTGATGCAATGTTGGAATATTTTCACATAAGGAAGATACTTACTAAGCTAACCAAGACTTATCTTTTCTTGATTCTAAAGATTTATAATCCCCCATCATTGATTGAATATAGGTCAATATCCTAATGTAATATTTACAAGGTGATTTCAAAGATTTTAACCAATAGGCTAAATAAAACCCTTAGAAATATTATTAATATAGGATATGGATATTACATAGAGGGAAAATCCATTAGTGACAACATCTTTATAGATTAAGGAGTTTTCAGAGGATACAAATCCAACATTTCTAATAACATGCTTTACAAGTTGATTTAACTAAGGTTTTTGATTCTGTGAGCTAGGACTTCATCAAATCTTCACTAACAGCTCTAGGATATCTAAGTAAGTTTTCAATTGGATTATAACCTATATAACCTTAGTGTCTTATGCTGTTGTAGTGAGTGGAGAGGCTAGGAAAAATTTCAAAACTATAAAGGGAGTTGGGTAGTGTAACCCTACCTATTTGCAATCTTTAGGAAGATGCTTTTAAGGATAGTAACACTTCAAATTAGTAGAAACCCCTCCTTTAGGTACCGTTATTGACGTGGCAAACTTAAGCTCTCAGAAATCCTATTTGTTGATGATGTTTTTATGATATATGGAGCTTATGAGACTTCTATTACAATCTTAATGGATTTGTCGATACTTTTAGAAACTTTGTTGGCCTCAGTTTTAATACAAACAAGAGCTTAAACCTTCTCAATTGAATGCCGCCAAGCTTAATTACTAACTCGATGGGATTGAGAATCATAAAGCCTTATTTTAAAGTAGTCTTGGTGCAACATCATAAGGAGATTGTAGGCTTGGTGCAACAAAGCCTTATTATAAGGAGGTAGTCTTCAACTACCCATTTCTATTCTCTTCGGATTATACATATATTAGATCTCACATTTAGCTATCCTTAAAGGAGATATGAAAGGTATTGATGAGCTTATCAGTAATTTCATATGGAATGGGCATACCTTATAAAAAAGAAATCTATATATCAATTGGTCCTTAATAGTCCAACCTAAGAAACTAGGAAAACTAGCTATTACTCCTAAAAAGAAAATGAGTAAGGTACTACTAATAAAAAGAACATGAAACTATATATAGATAAAGAAAACAAGTGGGTGCAATAGATTCACAGCTACTATTTAAAAAGAAAAAGTATTTTCCTTGATACAAGCTGATATGGGATTAACATATTGTTACTTTCACTCATTCATATTATGGCTAGCAGCTTGGGGGAAAGCTAAGAATAAAGGATAAACTGAAGTTCCAGTTAAATGATAATAGTTGTGTATGATTCCAAGGGGAGTAGAAAAATCTTAACCATCTCTTCTTTAACTGTTTACTCACCAATAGAATTTCGAAGTTCATGCTTAGAATCTTTTATAAAAACACTTCAATTACTAGATGGATGAATATACTCATCTAGGTCATTGAACTTAAGGTGAAACACAAAGGAGATTTTAGGCTCTTTAAGACGGATTTTGGCTTAAATGTGCATTTCAATTGGAAAAAAAGGAATGAAAAATTATTTTGTAGCAGTTCTGGTAAAATTAATGAGATTACCATAAGAATTTTACTCAAGGGGCTATGATTTTTTAATGAAATAGAAGTAAACCTTTCCTTGTAGTAAAAACTTTGTTTAGCCTGTTTTATTATTAGTTCATGTTTTATAACATCGTTGAACCATTAAAGAGCTAGCATCGTTTGGTCATTTATATCCATCATTTAGTTTTAATACAACTATTCTAAACTTCAAAACAAAAAAAAGAGAAAAGTAGGCATTTTAATTGTGATTTTTTGCATAAGAGAACGCATTCAACTAATTCAAAATTAAATTATGGATGCATTCCTATGAATGGTGCCTCATATAGATGTTGGGTGTGTTGTGTGATTCAATCCTAATTTTGTATGATTTAACCATATGAAAAGGGAAATTATGCATATATATAATGTTTGGTGAGTACTTTAGTTAGCTATAGCCGACAAGAATTGGATGTGTATCATTTTACTACTTAAGTTGAAGTACATATGGCTATAGTGGGTTGGGTACCATTCTTTTTTATAAGGAAAATTATTCATTCCTAGATACGAATAGGCATAAGGCTTATATGTTAGTTGACACTAAATTGTTGCATTTGGTTTATTTATTTTATAGAGATATTACCATGTAGATTGATTTATTTCCTTTTATTTTTACGATTATTAGATTGTAAGTCTTAGCCTTATGGTAAGGAATGAGAGGTTAAGCCTTATCATTAGGTGGCTATCTATTAAGGCCTAATTCATTTGGAAGCATGTGGTATTAAAAGTCCTCATATAAGCTAAGTAAGGGAATTTGAAACAAAATACTAATAGTTAGTGATCAAGTGAGGTCCTAACATGCAGTTTTGATTATAATAAACTATATTTCTATTAATCAAATTATTTTTGGTGATATAAGTAACTCAATTTTAATGAAACTAAGAAGTATATCAAGTTTAATGGAAGATAAAATAAGTAAAGGAGTAAACTAAATGAGAAAGCAGTTAAAGAATGTACAAAATTAGCAAAGTGGAGCATACATTTAATTTAAGGGAGCTTCAAGGCAATTCAAGTAAGGCAGAATTATTATATTCTTTCCTCTAGCATAATCATTTAAACCTGTGACCTTCTAGCTTATTCATAAATTTAGAGGGAGAGCCTTGGAGCAACTGGTAAAAGTTGCCCTTTTATGACCAGAAGGTAATAGGTTCGATTCATAAAAAAAAATGTCTTTGCAAAAAATATAAGGGGAAGGCTGCTTACATCGATGACCCTCCTCAGACTCTCATAAAGCAGGAAGCCTTGTGCACTGAGTACATTGAATATTAAGGAGGGGGTCAAATATTGAATAATTATTATACTGTATACATAATTTATAAGTAATTTGGTTTAATTTTAAAAAATACTCTTGTTAAATCAAAACATTTTACATAACTTTTGAAATAGTTTTAGATCAAATTTTTTCAAAACAGTACATTTTATTGTTTGAAAGAATTTTCTATGTTTTAGAAAACAATTTTTAGGAGGTTTAGTCAACCTATATTGAAGTTAAATATATCTATCTTAGGGTTTTGAAACCATTTGTTTATTATATGAATATATTGTTTGACTAATTTATCATATTGATTGAACATGATTGTTAAAAGAAAGAAATTTTTTGTATAATGATTTCATGTACAAACATTGGTTAATAGGTTATTAACCAATGTCACTATCATGATTAGTTTGATTCTTTACAAGTATATTTGGTTATTTTAGTATAGATATACCACATATTAGTTATGAGAAGGATCATTATCATTAAAACAATTCCTATGAAGCTTTTCACATAATTTCATCACATTCATATGGTGTGAGCATGATATGAATCCTTAGAACATTGTATGATTATAATAGTAGGTATTTAGTTGTATTTAAGTGATTGAGATAAAAATTGTGAGAGAAAATGATTTTTTAGTTTTCCTTTTCACTTTAGGAAAAGCAAATGTTGTATAAGGGGTTCCTTTTCACATATTGATAAAAGAGAAATAGTGGATTTGTTAGGTCGAACTTAGGGAGAGAAAAATGCTAATGATTGTTTGATAAATTATTTTAAAGTTGGTGTTATCTGTTTTTATTATGTTATTGCTTACATCCGAAAATAAATCCTTAGTCTATAAAACTGTGCAGTAGTAAAAGTAGACTTGGAAAAAGAGCTTAAATATGGCCTAAGTGGATATAAATCAATAGCCTGAGTTGACCAGGATATGAAATGTTATCATTTTGCTCATATAACTAGATGATACCATTATATTATATATTGAATCAAAACCAAGTCTTCAAATGATGTCATTTTATTTAACACAATTTAGGATTGCCTAAACTAGATCAACTTTATGTTTCTCAAGACTAAATAAGCTCTTGCTCAGTTTGCTAGCATTAGGGTCAATCAAGTCCAAGATTAATTTAAATTTGAAAGATTTAGGCTAGGCTAAAGCCATATGTAGTCTAAACTTGTTTTGACCCATTTCCAAGTCTATAGAAAGTATCTAACCCTATTTTTTAGGTAGTAAAAGGAACAAAGATGGATATGTTGATTATGGTGGAATAGTTATAAAAATATAATCAAGAAAAAAGGTAGATTAAATAAGAATACAATAATTCACCTCTATATTAGAATTGTTTATAAATCACTAATTTATCAATAAACTATTTATACTTTGAATATTCATCGATAGAATTAATTCCAATCTCTCCCTAAATATAGTTAAATAGATAATATGAAACCTAAATAATCTTTTTCTACTAAATAAACCTTACGCAAAGCTAAATATTTAATTGAGTAGCCACTTAAAGTACCAGAAAGATGAATAAAGAAAATAATATAGACATAAGTGGTTACATTAAATTAAGTTGTTTATTCTCTATAAGATCTAACAACTTTTGGGTAAAAATTATCTAAACTCTACTTGGTTCATAGATTGCGAGGATTAAACAATTATAAATTTAGTGTCTAATATATCTACAAATTGAATCAAATAGTAAACTAGCATGCCTCCTATAAATTAATTGACATAATTATAATTAAATAAATTTCAAGGTATTCCTTTCCTTTGACCAAGTTTAGAATATTAGTTGTATAGCGCAATGGACATTAGAAAGTAGTAGAAATGGAAAGAAAAGAAGGCTAACTCCTATTCTCTAAACCTTAACATGAACTAATATGAAAACTAACTATGAAAATTAGGTTTTTTAGTTCATTAAATAGGGTGAGGCCTTTAACTTCATCAATAAGACATGTTCTAGGATATAATTATTACATCTTTCTATTTTTTTTAGTAATGGATACGTCATTTCATGAGTTAGTGTCTTAGGCTTTGTAATTTTTTAACATCTTCAAGAGGTATACATTGTGAGATACATGTATCTCTCAAGCCATGTATCACTTGAAAAGTTTTCACTCCACTATAAGGAATCCCTTTAGGTTATGTTTTAGACATTATCTTTATCTCAAAATTTTTTGAGTAAAATATGGCTAACATATGGTCGTATTATTTCCATATAATCATCTCCAATTCTTTGAAAATTTGAGATACAATAAAACATCTTCTAAATTATATAAAATGTTTATTCCCTATCAAGAAACACTATTATGGAATGACTTACTACATTTTTCTCTAAATCTAAAATATTTTAATTAGATGAACTTTATAGACTATTTTTCATGATCACTCATGTTGTAGGTCTTGAGATTTCTTACAAAATCTTTGGTATGAATGCTATACATTATTGAATACATTTTATTTTTCCTTTTTTAGTTATTAAATAATTAGGGGTTTCAAGAATTATGTTTTTCTAGGAAATTTAGAGTAAAAAATGTGCAGAAGGGATTTACTCTTAAGCATTTAATGATAGGTCTATAAATTAATAGAATTTATAGATCTTAATGCGTATGATTTTAGTCTTAGGAAGAACTTATGCTTTTTTGTTAGAGGATCTAATAGTTCATGAATTTAAGTATTCAAATGTTAGTATTAAGATTGAGGTGAAATATAGACCATTAAAAATTTTTCTTTAGTATAATAAGTCATTAAGATTCGAGTTTGAGACTATTACTATGTTTTTCTAGAAATGAATAAAGAATAAATAAATAAGAAAAACATGTCTTAGGCGATCTTTATGATTAAAATATAAAACCTAATATAAACAGTTAAGGAATAGTTCAGTCCTAAGTGATAGGTTTATTTTATACTATGTTTTGATAGGTGTTTTAGTGTGTTTATAGGTGTTTATTAGATGATTGACGCATATATAGGATTAGAATTATATTAATGTGAGTGTTTATTTATATTCTGAGTGTTTTCTGGTTTTGAGCATGTTTTCAATCTTAATTATATATTTCTTGAGCTTTTTGATGTGATCATTAGTGTTAGAATTCAAATAAATGAATAACAAGAGAGTTAGACGTTCATAGAGATGTATATGCAAAGGCATAATCATGACTTGATCATGATAGAAGAGAATTACCTAGATTTATGATTGTGACTCCATTGTCACGATCAACATGGAGAGTAATTTTACAAAGTCATGATTGTGACTCTAATGTCACAACTATGACAGATGCTTTGCAAGTGTGACTTTTTCCATCTGTTTTAGGGTTTGGGGGCATTTTTGGAACCAATTAAAGGGTGAAAACCCTAGTTACACACCAAAGACCCTAAAAGACCATTTAAGAACATTAAGAAGCATAAAAATAAAAGACCATTTAAGAACATTAAGAAGCCTAAGAAAATGTAGCCACCATATGGCAAAAGTAGATTAAACAAGGAAGATTGAGAAAGATGCCCAAATTTGTAGTTTTCCAAATCAAGCTAAGAATAGAGCTTTTTTCAATTTTTTTTATTTTCATCATACTTGAATTTCCAAATGTCTATTAAATTCATGATGTTCTAATTTCTAGATTATGGTTTATTCATAGTTATTTTGTGACTTTTATCTTTGTAGATTCAATACAATATTTTAATGTTGTGTTCACTGTGCATGCATTTACTTTGACAAAAAATCAAGAGGGTAAATCAACTATGATTAAATCACGCAACAAGAGTTGGTACTTTAATAAGTCATGCAATTAACAAATACACTATCATTCAAAGAGAGATCTTATATGAGAACTTGATTATCCAATAGATAACTTTAAATCTAGTTGAAACATTAGGAAAGTTTTGTGAATTGAGTGGTTGTAAAATCTAGAATTCTCGTATTCAATTAGGGACAATCAATAAGGGTTAATTGGTTAGGCCTTAAGAGATAGAGTAATCAAACCTTTAGAAAATCTAGGATCTACACATAAATGGATCAATAATTGTTAAGGGAATTAAATAATGAAAGAATAAATCCTATGCATTCATCCTTAAATAATTTTGGCTGATCACTTGATATTTGTTATTTGATTGATTTTATTTAATTTTTTTAATTTTCTATTATTATTTCACTCAAATAATATTTTATTACCTTAAACAAAGTTAGGTTCATTTAGTTTTATCTAGTTCCTTGTGGGATGGATACCTTTCGATACTACATGTTTATAATCCGTATACTTGCAGATATTGGAAGTTTTATTATATATAAAACTTGTTTAATACTAAGCAATAGCAAAAGTAAGAAATTTATAGCCTTGCTGGAGCATTTATCAAGTTTTTACTACTTATCTTATTCATTTGTATTTCACCTATCAGTTATATTAATACCGATCCTAATTTTTAGGTTAAGGGATATTAGAATCCATAATCCATATGAATGTTGTTTTGAGCAGGATATAGGGATATATATATTCATTACTATATATCATTCCACTCATTTCTTTCTATATTAAGCAAATGTTATAATTAAAACCTAACTTAAAGACATCAAGGTTCTTTAAGCATCCTTATTGAAGCTTTAAAGAAAGTTTATTATCTGAAACCATTATTTTTCTTAGCATTACTTATCACATAGATTTATCATACCATTCCTACAGAGCATAATCCCAATCATACCAGAAGATATTCGAGAACATACTCTATGAAAATGGTACATTAGGAAAATCAAACTAAATCATCTAAGGCATCAACATATCATAAGCATTCTAAAAACAAAATTTCTTCCCATTTCATTCACAAACATCAAAGTCATATGTCATCACAAATTCAAAAAATCTATATTTACATTGCACAACATTTTGTTTTGAGTTTAATCTCAATACTGAAAATAAAACATGAAATGGGATGTTAATACACAAAAATCTAACTAGACTCCTTAGATTTAACTAATAAGACCTTTGAGTCATTCTTGTCCCTAAAATGCAAGTATTAGACCTCTACTAGATAACCTCAGTAGCTAGAACTCTCTTGAACCTAAAAAACAATGTTGCAATTTTGATGAGTTTATGAACTCAGTAAGCAAACAATCATCGATGTATTCACTCAAGTCAGAACACAAATATAAGTAAATCAAATAATCCAATATTGAATACCACATCACATTTCATCATACATCAATAAGTTCATCATGTAAGCTAGCATTGCATATCACAACATAACCTCATATACTTCAACAATATTTTACTAAATCAAACAATTCAATAATTCAATTCAATTTAATCATATGGTACATGTAGTGACATATATGCAAATGCACAAGTGTTTCCATTCTTATTTTTGTTTTGTTATGATTAATTGCCTATCAACCCAATTTACTATCCCGTATCTGTTGTGGATATTGGGCTCATTTCTTTCATATCCATTATGGATACTGAGTCCCTGTTATCTAAGCTTGAGGCTCCTTTTTCACAATCTCGAGCTCAAAGCTCTTTTCTCACATTGGTCACTCTGATCACAACTCCTTTATCTGATCATGCATTTCATTGTAGTAAAATGCATCATTCATTTGCCATACTTTCATTTCAATATACTCAAGACATATAACAAGCTCCTTAGAACTAAGTCCGGCATTTATCAATCAATTGTACACATATTTTAGACTAAATATTCAATTCATACAGAAGCATATATAATTAAGTTTACACATCTAAGTTAACTCACAGTATAATCCAGAAAAGCTATTGCCTCGATGTTCCAGCAATGTCTGGATGTTGACAATTGCCTTGCACATCTATCGTCATATAATACACACATAGTTCCCAATTTCTAATTTGTTTAATCATATGAATATATAATCATGCACATGTATATGTTTCATATTTCAATGCATACTTAATTGAATTTCCGAGTATGTATCCTTATACAAAAATCTTGATCATTCAAACATTATAGCTTGTATACAACTAGTTTGCAATCATGTTTATACCTTAAGTAAGCTTGATTTACTCCAAATTCATAAATCATACATTCATCAAACTTTTCTAAAAATATATAGTTCTTCAATGCTCATTCATTCTTGCCTAAAACACATTATTCATATCCTTAAATCGTGTTCGCATTTATAACAACACCTTTATTCCCTTGACAACTCATAATGTCCAAATTTGGATACACAGATTTCAAATAGTCCATTCTTTAAGTTATGATTTCAATTAACAACCTAAACTTATCAAACTCTTAACCAATTTATGAAGTAATAATCTAGGTTTATTCCAAGCCTTAATCAAGTCCAAATACACCAATTTAAAGTAACTTTTCCTCAGCTGGTTCAATATGTACACAAAGAAAAATTGACATTCTAGAACTAGGCCTATGATTGTGAGGAACCTTGCCACGATCGTGACAGAATCTAGTGCAATAGGCTACAATCACGGGATGAGGACCACGATCATGCACTGTCTTTCTTCCCTCAATTCTTCTCGAAATCATATACTTAGAAACATTACTAACACTTGAATTTTTCTAGAATTCATGTCCTATAAAGCTACTTCGTTTCATGCTAGTCAGCTTCTGCTATTTTCAATTGATAATACCCTAACCTCATTTTAGATTAGTAAATGCCTGAGCTCCCTGTAACTGCTTGAGTAAATTATCTATTCTCAGTAAGGGATATTTATTCTTTATTGTCACTTGATTTAATTACCTATAATCAATGCACAATCTGAAAGTCCTATACTTATTCTTCATAAAAAAAATTGGACCTCCCTAATGTGACACACTGGGTCTAATAAAACCCTTATCTAACAACTCTTGTAATTGATTCTTAAGTTCTTTAATTTCCATAGGTGCCATCTTATAAAGAGGAATAGATTAGGAGCAGTACCAGGGATAAGGTTAGTAGTGAACTTTGTGTCCCTATCTGGTGGTAATCCTAGTAATTTAGTGGGAAAAAATCTAAGAAATTCCTAACAATAGGAATATCTTGTAATGCCTGCTCAACTCGAGTATCAGTTACATAGGCTAAATAAGCCTCACTTCTACTTCGAATCAACCTAAAAGTGCTTATTAATGAATTCAATCTGGCTAGCACTACTTGATTAACACCTCGAAATATCACCCTTGGATGAGTAGGAGATTCAAAAATAACTTTCTTAGTGTAACAATTCATCACAGCCCTATGAGTAGTAAGCCAGTGCATACCTAAAATAAGGTCTATTTTTTTCAACTGTAGTATTATCAAATTAGCTTTTAACTTAGCCTGGTCAACCCGAATAATAAACCCTCTACATACTTCTCCAATCACTATAATACTGCCTACTGAAGTTCTCACCTCTAGGCCAAATTTTGGCATTTCTCTCTTATAATGCAATTTAGGTGCCGGATGTGGGGTAATAAATGAATGTATAGATCTAAGATCTAACAATGTAAATGCCTCAAAATTAAAGAAATGTAACAAACCTGCAATAACATCTGGGGAATTATGCGGCTCCTATCTTGTAATAGTAAAGATCCTAGCCTGAAACTGTGGTTGGTTACTTCGTACATCAGTCCTAACACTAGGACCTATTGAATTAGCTTTACCCTTACCTTTTCTCTCTGTCCTGCTACTGGCTCTAATCTGTTGGACAGTCCTCTCCATCATTGATCCTCCTCTTACTCCATATACTCCTAAAGTTACTAGATAATCTCTAATCTGATGCTCTAAAGATCCACATCGGAAACAAGTTCCTGATACCTTCCAACATACTCCACCATATCCTTTTCCACAGCACTCACAACTAAGAATTTGTTGTGTTTGCCAACCATAAGTCTATCTTCTAGATGCCTGACCTCTTCTACCGCTAAAATGAACAGAACCACCTTTAAGTCTAAATCCTGATTGCCTCGATCTCGACTATGATTGTAATGATCTATTATGACATTTACTAAATTTCCTGCTAGAGTTAGCTTGAAACTCACCATGCCTCTTAATCCCAAACTCCTATCTATACTCTCTTTATTCATCCTTTAGTAACTATTTAATCCAACAAATCTAAAAACAACATGCATGAACATAAATCATATTCCTATCATACATCTAAATCCGAAAGTACA
>JAOQMP010000007.1:12615974-12643758 GCA_027563575.1 Erythroxylum pedicellare
GATAGTGTTAAAATGATCTTTGAGTGTGATAGATCGATGAAAATAAGAATGAAAAGAGTGCAGAAATTTTTGGAGATATGAAAGATGTATGCTCTGTTTTTGTTACTGTTGATATGCATGTATATTGGTCTTCACACAAATTTCTTGGTGTTTTTAGAAATGAACTCTAATAAGTTTAGAGATAAGAAATAAATGTAAGATGATGTTTGGATATGAGTAATGAATGATTAAGCTGAAAGTTGAGAAGAGAGTGAAGAAAATGCAGAAATGAAGAAGATGCATGAATATGTGATGTTTTTGATGTTTGCATTGATTCATGATTTTGATCTATTTATGAATGTTGGAGCTGAAAGGGAAGTCAAAAATAAGGTTGAGATAAGTTAGAAATGTTGGTTTAAGAAAAAGAAAAGAAGAAAATTGCAGTATCGGAAGAGAAGAAGAAAAGCACTGTAAAGAAACTGGAAAAGCATGATTGTGCTTTTGCATAATTGCAACTTTTCTATTGAGTTTGAAAGTCGGGATCGTGCTCTAAGTCCGATGGAAACTCATGATTGTGCTTCTGCACAATCGTGACTTCTATGGTTACTAAAGGGAGACTTTTTTTCGAACATCCTAGATTCTTTTGACAATATCTTTTCTCCCAACCTCCAAATGATATGGGATTTAAACCAAAAGACTCGTAACACATTGATCTACATCTCCACCAAAAATCTTAGCCATTTGAAATTATTTGGGGGAGATTGAGTGATAAAATTTGGATGACCGTGCGTTAAGGTTGTACAACCGTGACTTTTATTTGTTGGTGTGCATAGGCATGTATTATGGTTGCACGCCCATGAATTTGGTGATTTAAAGTGCACGGCCATGCACTAATGTTGCATGGCTGTGACTTAATTTTAGTTGGGTTTAGAAGTGCACGATCGTGCACCTGAGAGCTTTTTACTCACTGAACATCCTTCCTTATTTTGCCTATAACTTCTTCTCTAGTCATCCAAATAGAATGATTTTTCATTTGGAGTAAACTAGAGATATAAGACTACAAATTATCTGAAGAAATTGAGTTTTAATTCAGTCTCTAAGAATTTGAATTTCTAGATGGGATTTGAGCACAAAATACTATTTCAGTTTAAGAACAGTCCAAATTATTTAGAGTATAACTTTTGGAGTACTGAACCAAATTGAATGATCTTAGTTTCATTAGAAACTTAAGACAATGGAGAACATTTTTATGGAAGGAAGTTTTACCAAATCACTCCATTTTCCTTATCAGAATGTTCATGGAAAATAGAACTAAAGGTCTAAAATTTTGGAGATGTTAGAAGAAGAAATGAGAGCTTGGATACTGTTTGATCTTACAATGTTAGAATAACATTAATGAGTGAATTGTTGATATTAAAGTACCAAAGGCATGAGTAAAATGAAATGAAGATATTCATATGGTTGTAGTTATGATTCAAAGGATTTGAGTAATGAGTATCTAGTAAAAGTGAATGAGAATTGGATATTATGAAAGCAAATAATGCTAAAAATGAGAATGTGCTAAGTTGTGAAATTTGATAATATACCTAGGATTGTCATTGAGCATACATTGTACATATTCCATAAACACATTCGTGTATAAAGGAATAATTATAATTGTGCAATTAATAATGTGTGTGTAATGTGTGTATTGCATAACTTTGATGTGCAGGATAAACATCCACTTTCAGATGTTTCCAGATCTTGGAAGTAATTGCTAATCTGGAGCGTACTGTGAGTTGACCTAGATGGTCTTATTTATTGATTTTTCTGTTCATATTATGTTTTGAATTATCTTATGAATGCAATATTGAAGTGCTCCTTGTATGTGAATTTGATGAAATATGTGATATCTAACTTGATTGTTAAATTCCGAAGAAACATGCAAATATGCATATGATTGAAAAAGTGTTTCTCAACATTTATGTTAAATACTAGACCACGGTCCGATGATAAATGTATTCTAAATGTGAATATGACATGTGAAAGTGAATGATTGATCATATAAGAATGTGAAATATTCCATTACATGAATGCATGAAAGATAAAGACAATTATGACTGGAGTAACCATCGAAAAAGAGCTTAAAGCTCAAAATGTGAAACAAAGCTTAAAACTCATAAAGTGATTTAAAGTTAAAGGCTCACTATGTAAAATGAGCCCGGTATTCCCAATGGATACAGGAAAGTTATCGATGAGCCCAGTATCCATAATAAATATAGGACAGTTATAGGCACTCGGTCACAATAAAGTAATAAATGAAAGTGAGTCACATGTGCATAGCATATTTATTTAATATGTATGTTCAAATGATTGCAATATCTGGTTAATTTGTAATTGAACGAGAGTGTCAATGTTATGAACAAAGTGATACATGATTATATGAACTGTATACGTCTGTGATTGAATGAGCCATCGAGTATGATCACTCACTAAATTTGCAAAACTCACCTAAAATTTGTAATTTTTTATACTTAGAAGAGTTACCCCATTAGGTTAACGGGAGTATAGCCACTGCATTCAAGTAAGAAATAGAGGTTGGGATCAGTTCGCATTTGCATTTGTATTTCTTTATTTTTGTTTATAATAGCTTTCCAAAGGGGAAATGTTTGTAAATGATCTTGTAATGTAATAACAATTATGATTTAAGTGTTTTGTATCTGTAATGGGCCCTAGTGACTAATGAAACTCAGGTGATTTGTGAAATGATTATAACCCTTGTAAATTGAAAAAGTGGGCCCAATTAATTATTGATTTTTGCATATACTTGTGTTATTTTTAAAAATTTTGTACTGAATTTCAAGTATTTGACTATTCTAGCATGCCACCCTTGTAGGATACGTGCTCGAGCATCACTCAGGATGTCGGGTATATGTCTTGAGAGGGTGGGGTGTTACACACTATCTCTTATTCAAGCTTCATTCCATCTCTTCTCAAAACAGACCTTTGGGTCAATTGTGCATGATCATTTTTATAAGGAAAATGAAGGATTTAGCAAAACATTCTTCTAAACAATTGTTACTTTATGTATTATGTTTCTAATGACACTAATTTAATGCAATTTGGTTCAATATTCTGCAATTTCTACCTAACCTACTATGGACTGTTCCCAAACCATGACAAAATCTAAAAACTCAACTTCAAGCCAATTTTGAAAATCTTAAAGAGAGAATTAAAATTTTTGATTTATTCATTAAAAATATAGTCATATGTCTCTAGTTTAATATAAGCTTAAAAATATCCTATTTGGACCTGTACATATTAAGATATGGCTAAAACAAAGATGCATGTTTAGTGAAAACATTGCATCTGCACATTTTTCGTCACCCTTCATCATCATTTTCATCTTAGTTCAACTTTTTTGTTTAGTCTATCTCTTTTACCTTATTTCCTTAATATTTCATCTTCATTTCTACTTCCATTTTAGTTCAATTTCAATCACAAACAAATCATACTCTATGTTTGATCATAATACTAAAAACAGAACCTGTCATACATGCATATTCGCCATATTTTTTGCGCTTCTCCATTTTCTTTAACACCATCATTTCATCTCCAACTATAACCTTAATCCTTCCTATTTCAAAACATCATATTACAATAGTCTTTTCCTTAACTCCTACTCACTTAAATCCGTTTATATAACACCCAAGGAGATTCACGTATAAGAACAGTGAAAACAGAGCATACACAAATCAACTTTTCATGAATACTGCAGTCATCCAAACACCATTGTAATGATCATTCTACCTTAAAAACATCTCTATAACAATATATGAACTATTACTCATCATAAACACAAAAACTAGCCACGAATACATTCATTTATTCATCCAAGAATATATTCATTTAGCATAAAAATCAACTCCATTTACACTTTCAATCTATCTCATGATGATCATTTTAAATGCCTTTATTTAGTCAACCCAAGAATGTCATTAATATACTAAAAAGAGAAAATATAAACCTCTTTTTTTTACACCTATGTTACCACATATATGAAATTCATGATCATGATCATTCAATCCTAAATTACTCATCATAAATGTTTCATTTACACTACCCATAATGATTAAAGCATAACTTGATAAAACTCCAAGTTCTTCAAAAATACCAAGAAGCCCTAACTTCCCATGTCACATGATCATGATCTTGAAGGTGGATCAGGTTAGGTTTTCTTATGGAAAATGGAAGAGACAACAAGATGGAAGTAGTTATTAACAGATGAAAGTAAGGTGTATGTTGAAGGTTTGGTGAATTGTGAAGAAGAAGAGAAAGCCACGAAGAAGATGAAGAAGGCAAGAACAAAACAATAGTTTGGTCTTTCAAGTTTAAACAATTGTGATTTTAAAGGCTTGGCTTGGCAAGTGACACTTGTCACTTGCCACATGTCCACTTTTTATGGATTTAAACTAGGTTATTTTATTTACCTAGTTTAACCAATTCCAATTCCTACTCCAATTGTCTCATAATTTTCAATGGCATATGTCATTAAATCCCAAAACCATTTATAAAACTTCCACTATCATTTGACTTGTATTTCTACTACTATTTATCAATTGTCTTGCCACTGGGCATTTTTCCTAGTCTAGAAATACCCAAAATTTTAGAATTTTCCTAAATTTCACCAAAAATTCTAAATCTGTACATACACTCTCCAAATCAATTGTCAACATATAAAACCCACAATTCTCAATATAATTACTTTTATAAATCAATCATACTAGAAAAACGTCAATGAATGCATGTATAATCATTTTAAAGTGTAAAAATCAATATTCATGTGTGTGTGTATGCTATATTATGCATGAGCATGAAGTGCACTTTCTAACTCCTCAATAAACTCTCATGAACTCTATTCTAGAGTTCTAACCCCTGAAATGGGATATGGGATGTTACATATTTGGAAGTAATGATTATATGTATCGGATAATGAAGACTTAAAAAAAAGATCTTGGAGGAAACTCACTCCTCAGCTTATACTATGCATCCGAGTAGCACAAAAATGTACCACACTCTCAAAGAACACTATTAGTAGAGAGGAATGAACAAGGAAATAGATGAGTTCGTTTCTAGGTGTCTAACATATCAACATGTAAAAATAGAACATCAAAAGCCTGCAGGATTAAGGCAACCCCTCCTTATCTCATAATGAAAGTGGGAGAAGACTATGCATTTTGTAGTAGGACTTACATGAAGTCAGAAGGGGCAAGATGGTATATGAGTGATATTGGACAGGTTAACAAAATTAATAGATTTCCTTTCAATCAAGAATGATTATCCCTTAAATAAGTTAACCCAGCTTTATGTGGATGAGATAGTGAGACTTCATGGTATGCCGGTTTCTATTGTCTCAGATCGTGACCCTAGGTTTACATCAAGATTTTGACCTAGTTTAGAAAAAGTCTTAGGTACAAACTTGAATTTTAGCACTTCCTTTCACCCCCAAATGGATGGACAGCCAGAGAGGACTATCTAAACACTTAAAGATATGCTCAGGTCCTGGGTCATAGAATTTAGGGGGAGTTGGGATATACATTACCACTAATAAAGTTTGTGTACAATAATAGTTATCAGGACAATATTGGTATACGAGGCACTTTATGGAAGAAAATGTAGAACTCCAGTATGTTTGGATGAGGTAGTGAAAGGAAACTAATAGGTCCTTAGCTCATACAAGTGAAAATAGATAAAATTCAAGTTATTTGAGACAGATTAAAGATATTCCAAGATAGGCAAAAAAGTGATGTAGATAATCTCCATAGAGATCTTAAGTTTGATATTAGAGATAGAGTATTTCTCAAAATTTCCCTTTAGAAATATGTAATTAGGTTTGGGAAATGTTGTAAGCTAAGTTTGCATTATATGGGACTATATGAGATCACAAAAAGAGTTAGGTCAGTGGTATATTAATATGCTTCGTAAGTGCCTAATGAACCCTTTGCATGTAGTCGTAGAACAACTAGTGAAACTAAAGGAAGATTTGACTTTTGAAGAGGAACTGATATAAATCCTCGATCGTAGAGAACAAGTTCTGTGTAACAAGACCATTCCTTTAGTTAAGGTACTATGGAGGAATCCTGTGATAGAGGAAGCTACATGGGAGCCTAAGCCATAAATGCATACCTTGTATCCCCACCTGTTTTAATCATGCATGCTTAGTTAAATTTCAAGGACAAAATTTTTTTAAGGAAGGATTGTAAAATCCCAAACCTTTTCCTGTGATTGAATACAAATTGTTATGATCGGTGAATAGTGTTTTTTTGCTTAAATAGTGATTTTGGGGAGCAAATTCTAAAAAAGAGTTGAAAATTTCCATAATAGATATTAGAGTCTAATAATACTAAAACAGATCAAATATAATTCCGATTGAATGGATTTTAGGAATTTCGAAAGTTTAGGACTTAAAATGCCCTATTTGGAAAAATAATGGATACATATGCCTTTTAAACTATTCAAAAATTTTAAATCATCCAGTAAATAATTATCGATCCTAATTAGAGTATTTCATGGTCAATTTGATGATAAGTCCATTGTGGAATATTTTTAAATGTAATTTGATAAGTCGGTGAATTAAATTCATTAAGGGACAATTTGGTCATTTTGCATAGTGATTAGGGGAGATTTGGTTTTTTTACACGCTAAATAGTGGATTCATGACTCATGATGGGAGATGACATGTGTCATTTTTTAAAGGAGTAAACTTAAGGCAATTGCTTCATTTTTTTTGTCATAACCGTGGTAGTGAAAGTGAGTACCCATGAGTGAAAAACAAAAAAAGAAAAGGAGAGAGTCAAAGGTGGGTTTCGGACAAGCGTAAGAGGAGGAAGGGTGTAGCTGAGTCTTTATGGTTTGGAGCATGATTTGAAGAAAGCTTGCAATTTTCCAAAAGATTGAAGGAAAGTGGTACGCTTTCCTAACTATGTTTAGGGAAATTCGATCTTATGATTCTCAATTTTCTTGAACAATCCTAGCATCTTCGCCAAACTCAGCCAAAAGACCTCCAAATTGGGTTGCTTTAATTGGAAATGAAACCTAAGGCATAGTACTAAAGATATTTATAAGAGACCCTAACCTAATTCTAGCATAACGATATTGAAATTTGAGATTGAAAATGGTAACCTGATACTTCCCTAGTGTTGAAGCAGCTTGTGATATTTGGTACTTGGTTTATAGTTTAGAAGTTGAAATGGTGTGGTTTTTTATGCTATGGAAACTAGAGACATAGGGGAACAAATGTCTAGAGTAACTCAAAACCTAATGTGACGGTTTTCTATATCAAAACTATGGAACAAAGAGAGGTATGAATTCTGGATAGGGGTCATGATCATGGCACAAGAATCACGATTGATTAAATCAAATATATGGTGTTAATGCTTTGTTTCTAAATTAGAAATAAATGCCTAAGTGAAATGCACTTTGTGTAGGTAAAGAAAAGGCACAGAATGTGAGTGTGCTTAGAGATAAATTTACAAAATGGTGAGTGTATTTTAATTTTTTCATTTAAATAACTTCTTTGCAAAAGAATTGATGGCATGTGATTTTAAATTATGCATTCAATTATTTGATTATGAGATTGAATGAAGTTGAAAATTTTGAATGTACATGGGCCAAAGGTAGTGTCATGATTATGGTAGGCTCTAGACATCTTCCATTTGTTTTTGATTTCGAAACTATATAAATTACTTTACAAAATGGTTTAAGCTTTATGTCACAAGTTAAAGTAATAAGAAAATTGATTTTTCTTTTGGCCTATGGTACACCATTAGGCTCATTATATGATATTATACTTGTTAGAATATTTCAAACATACATGGAAATGTTCAGGGGGCGTCAGTTACTAACAATGGGTGATATTATGTCTATTAGTAGTCCAGTATAGTGAGTCACCCTCTACATATATGGAGTATATAAAGTGTTAGCCAAAATTGTTATGGGTAAGCAATGCAGAACTAGCTTCATAACTACCAGTCTATAGTTAACCTATTACAAGTAAACAATGTAGAACCATCCTCGTAATTAGTGGATAATTAGTCATGGTAAGCGATGCAAAACCAACTTCGTGACCTTATGCCTAAAGGTACCATAATGTAAAGAATTTTGTGGTGGGCTATATCACAAAAGAAGTTCATGACAATAAATAATGCTACCACTATTTGCTTTAAAAGTAAAATTGAGAAATTTGGTTTCAAAAGGTTTATATGATTTATATCGGTGTTGTCTTATACTAAATGAAACGAATTTCTTTTATGGAGTTGTCAATGATTGCAAATGATTTGTAAAGAGTTTTATTTACACTTACTAAGCTCATTTAACTCACACTTTATTTTTTGCTTTTAAATAAAACCTCCTAGGTGCATGATCAAAGGCTTCCGTAGCAGGGACTCTACCTGGTGAGTAGTTAACTTCGTCACGTGTTGCTGTGCAGGAATTTTTTCCTTGCACCTACTTTTAGGAACTATTGCATATCTTTGAACATGTATTGGAATGTACATTTGTGTAAAGAATGGATGTGCAAAAAGGTGTTTAAATGAAATGCATTATTTGCTTTAGCATTTCAAAGTTTATTGATGTAACTATTTGAGGTTGCGTGTGAATGGATTTGAAGTCCACAATTTTTAGTTGAGAAATTTATGTGATAATAGAAGTGTTTTTAACTTCTATGGGGACTTTGAAATTTTTTGGATGTCAAAATATAGCTGTTGTGTTGCTGAAATTTTTAATAAACTGAAAAACAGAACTCCACTTTTTACATTTCTTATTATTGAGTTGAAGCTTTTCTATAATAAGGATAATAGGCTTAGCTTTACGGGAACTTTCTAGGTGATTTAGATATCGACTAGAGGGCCACCATGGAGTGTTGAGTAGGTCGCCTAGTCATTTTAGGATAGGCGTCTATCAATAAAAGCAATATAAACCACTTGGTTGATAAATTTGATGATTTGGGAGAGCAAGGACAATAAAAAGTAAACAAAAGCGAAATTCATTATCATTAGTAACGACGATGAAAGTTCAATACTAGATATGAATTATGAACTAGGACTTGTCAAAGATAGAAATTGTTAACTATACAACTTAGAGATCAACCATTTAGGCTTTTTTAGGCATTTGTAATGAAGAAATTATGTAATTAATTTTTGTTTCTAAAATTGTTATTGTCTTGGCCTTATTTTATGACATCCTAATGTCCCTTAATCAAATGGAGGCAGGATATTTGATTATCATAGATGTATAACTTTTAGCCTTTAACATCAAACAAAATATTTTTTTGCGTGAAGTGATGGTGTTTTTGTATAAAGTGATGATATTTTTTATATGAGCTGATTTTATTTTTTATAAAACAATGATATTTTTTATGTGGTGAAGGTACTTTTTGCATGGAGAAACTTTCATGATCAAATTCCTTCTAGGAGAGAGAAAATAGAGGCACTTACATTTATGGAAATCATCTAATACATCAGTAAAGTAACAGGTATATATTATGTGAAACCAACCATGAATAAAATTCAGTGAATTCATGAACAAGATTGAATCTTACAAAAAGAAAGTTAATATTTCACTAGAAATATTGTATTTATAGAGATAGGTGATAACATTAATGAATTTCCTGAGCATGCCATTTTTCAAGAGTGATTGTATTTCTTATTCAAGGAAGGTACTTTAAAATAAGTTAAGGTACTTTTTGAATTTAATTAATAGTACTTTTTTGAAACAGGAAAGAATAAAATGTATTAATAAAGAATGAAAATAAAGCTTACAAGCGAGTCTAAGGGGATACCTTTTGACACTAGAGAAGTGTAAAGTTTTTTAACTAGTCAAAACATATAAGGAGAATATGAAATTAATAACTAGAGAAGGATGAAGCTATTAAGGATTCATTTAAAAACTGATCAAGAGTTTCAAAGATGAGAATATCTATATGTTTAGGCTTGAGTTTAAACCTCTTGACATTCCATTCTTTCTATATTATCAGAAAACACATACTAACAGTTACGATATGAGGTAATTTTAGAGGAGTTCTTTAAGTAGCTAACCACTAGATAACACAGAAGAAAGCAGTGAATTGATTAGGCCATTGATAACTTAGTTGAGTAGCTCCTCTGAACCCGATGAATCAACTCATACATGAAAAATAGATGGTCTTGTGTTTCTTCCTGAGTTAAGTAGAAGGGACAACAGGTATTGATGTTCAAGTAAGTCAATTAGTTATATTTATTCTATTTTGTACAGTGAGCCACAAAAGAAAGGAAGTTCTTAGGGAATAATTTTGTGCCAGATGGTTTGGTGCCATCCTATTTGATAGGAGTTGGGTAGGCCTATTATACCAATAGAATGTATCTTGACTAAGAGAGGGAGGATATAAACATCGCAAATGTTTGAAGTTCTCTGGGACATGCCAACTGTCACCATTGATGAAGGATTCCATATTGGTATGTAGAGGGATATCGAGAGGAGCTCTGTGCAGCTATATGTATAGAAAAGAGTTCCTTAGCCTGTCCAATTATCGAACCAAAGGAAAATTAACTTTTCGTTACCAATAGTGCAAGTCATACGGTGTTGTACCGTAATATCTTGTTTTTCCCATGTTAAGGGTTAGAACCCTAGAATACTAAATATGAGGGATATTATTTAGAAATTAATAAATGCATTTCATGCTCATGCATCAAATAGCATACATACATGTGAATTTTATAATTGCACATATTACAATGACTATACATGCACTCATTTGACAATTATCGAGTATAGTTCATCTTAATTGATTTATAAATGTGATTATGATGTGAATAGTGAATATTTTGTCATGAAAATTGATTTGGAGAGTATAATTATTGATTTAGAATTTTTGGTGAAATTTGGAATTTTTCTAAAATTGAGTATTTTTGGACTAAGAAAAATGTCAAGTGGTAAGACAATTGATAAATGGCAGTAGAAATAAAAGTCAAATGGTAGTGAAAATTTTTATAAATAACATTGGGATTTAATGACATATGTCATAGAAAATCGGGAGATAATTGGAGTAGAAATTAGAGACAAATGGACTAGTTAAATAAAAGACCAAGGAGAGATCATAAGAAAGTGACATGGTAAGTAACAAGTGTCACTTGCCATACCCCATGCCTTAACCCGCAAAACTCTCCTAAGTGAAGGAACTATCTTCTCTTCAATTGGTCTTTCACATTATTAATTACTTCATCTCTTGTTAATATCTCTTCCCATCTTCTTTGATCTTCTTCACCTACGAACCTCTCTTTTTGCCCTATCAACATAAGCCTTGCTCTCATCCTTCTTTGCTACTATTATTTTGTTTTCTTCTTCATCGGCTAGAAGAAGACCCAATCTTACCACCCTTGAATGTTGATGATCGTAAGCTAGATTTCACGTGATTTTAAAGAGTTTGATGTTTTATTAAGTATCATATTGTTCTTCATGATTCGTTAGATAAAACATGTATGAAGATAGAGGTTAAATGATCATAAAATGGTGTTTTATGTATATTGGAACGTGGGTAAAGAAATGAACACATTGGTGTCTTGTTTTTATTGTTTATGATGATTAATATTTCATAAGTTTGTACAGATGAGTTTGAAATAGAAAGATCATTAATAATGGTATAGGAAAAAGGTGCAAAAATTTAGTGATCAATATATATGTATTTAAATGTTCTATTTTTAGTGTTATGATCGAAAATAGAATATGATTTGTTTGTAATTGAAATTGAGTTGAAATGGAAGTAGAAATGGAGAGGAGATAGTGAAGACATAATCAAGAAGTGATAGACTAAGCAAAAGAGATGAACTAGGATGAAAATGATGATGAAGTGTGATGGAATATGTTAGATGGAGTGTTTACACGGAACATACTTCTATATTTTAACCATATTTTGATCTATAAATATCCAAATCGGATGATTTTAAGTTTGGATTAAACTATAGATAAATTCCTATATTTTTCATGAAGGAATAGAATTTAAATTATGTCTTTAAGAGTTTCAAAATTTGGATTGAAGTTGAGTATTGTGTGCTGTTACAGTTTGGGAATAGTCTTTAGTATTTTGAGTATAATTTTCAGAATACTAAACCAAAATGCATGAAATTGGTGTTATTAGAAACTTAAGACACATGGGAACATGTTTTTAGATAATTTATTGCCTAAATAATTCTTTTTAATTGTCAAAATGGCCATGCAAAATTGACCCAAAAATCTACTTTGAGAAAATCCATCAGGTAGTGCAGGATCTTGAACAAGCACGATTGTGATAGAGGGGAAATGTCAGGTAGTATATGATCATGCACAAGCACAATTGTGAAAGAGAGGAATCAATAGGAGGTGTCATGATAGTGAAGGTGTAATGCTTTTTGATAGTTTTAAACACCCTTCACTCTTTTGACCATAACTTCTTCTTCGAACCTCCAATTGACTTGAAATTTGAACCACAAACTCCTCACACATTGTCCCTCCTCTCCACTAGATTTCATGGTCATATAAATTCATTAGGAAAGGATTGGTAAATGATTGATTGATGATGTTATAAGAATCAAGTGTATTGAGCCATGAACCATAGTGCATGATTGAGTGATGAACTTGGAATAAGTTTGTATTATTGAGGTGTAAACCTAAGTTCAAATTAGACATCTATGAGTTTTGAATTATGAATGATCATGAGATGAAAATGAAAGAAATGTACTTATGATTGTCTTAAGCATGCATTGTACATAATTTATATACACATTTATGCATAAATAAGTACTTATAGAATTGTGCAAAGTTATGATGTGTGTAAATGTGTATTGCATGATATAGAAGAGCAATTAGAGCGACAACATTCAAACGTTGCCAAGACTTTGAGGCAATATCTAACTGGAGCAAACTATGAGTAACCTAGATGGTCTCATTTGATTAATTGTTTGTTTTAAATACTGTATCGAATTATTACGTGAATGTGATTGTGTTGATTTTTGGACATTGGATGTCCGAGGCGTTTGATGCATAAATAATATATTGGAAGTGTTCCTTGTATGTAAATTAGACATAATATGTGATACTCAAGTTAATTGTTAAATGTCGAACCAAGGTCCGATGGTGAATAGACATGTGAATGTGAATGTGAAAAGAAATGAGCACAAGTGAATGATTGAATACATATGATGCATTTCACTATATGAATGCATGATAACATAAAGGTAGTTGTGACTAGACTGACCAGTTTGAAAGAGCTTAAAGCTCGAAATATACATAAGATCCATAGGCTCAGTTACTAATGTTCTCGGTATCTACAAGGGATATTGGACAATATCTGAAACAAGCCTAGTATCCATAAAGGATATGGGCCTGTAAAAAGGCTCTTGGTTACAACAAAGTAATAATTGGAAGTGAGTCTCATGTGCATTGCATATAAAATTGATATGTATGTTTTTAATGATCAAAATGAACTGTTTGACTGCTCTGAATGTGAAATGTGAAATAAGTGATTAAAGTGATATGTGATGCTATATGATTATTGGTGAAATGATGTGAATTACATGATTACATGAACTATATGTGTTATGTATTATGAGTGAGCCATTGATGATGGGTAGCTTACTAGGTTCGCAAAACTCATCAAAATTGTAACAATGACTTTTCAAGTGCGAGAGAGCGGATTTAGCTTCTAAGACAACTTAGAAGAGAACTAGTGTTGCTTTTGGAAAGAAGAAATAAATCAAAGGTTGGTCAGCTAAGACTAAAGGATCTAGATAAAATTTTTGTGTAATTCCTCATGTATGTGGCATGTTCTATATACAGACATGTAAAATCTAATTAGTTTATGATAATGTACATATATAGATTTTATTGCAAAGTTGCAATGTACATATTTGGTTTTATGAAATGAAAATGAGGAATTGGGTTTTTAAATATTGAGACAAGTACTCTTTAAATGATGATGCCATGATTAAGTTAGTGTCGTGATCATTCTAGCATGCCACCTTTGTGGGGTACGTATTCAGATATTCTTCAAAATGTCAGGTAGATGTCCTGTGAGAGTGGAATGCTACATATACAAGATTTCTCAAGTGTAGTAATTGATTTGAATTACTAGGAGACATATGTACAGCCCAGATGCTTCGCCCTTTAAGAAAATAGGAATGGATCCTACTTAGCCATAAAGATTTTCTATCTTTGATAATCCACTATAATTGCTTCAATATGAGTGACTGGTTTATAAGTTTAATAGAAGTAATGTTGAGCCCTCCTTCTTCTTTTAGGTAGCAAATGTCAGTTCATTTAATTTTTACACTTTCTTTAACTCTCATCGATTGATTCCACAAGAAGTTTTTAAGTAGTCTTTCTATTACCATGATGACCCCTTTAGAAAGGAATAACTCTAATAGATATACAATGAGTTAAGAACATATTTGATAAGTTGAATTTTCCTTGCAAAAGATAATAATTTATTCACCTAGAAGCTTATTCTTCTCTAAATTTTCTCTACAATCAGAGTACATTCAAGGGTGGTAAGTCTTCTTGTTAAAACCAGAAGACCTAGATACAACAAAGGTGGTTCTTTTCTAGCCATTCCAGTGAGAGATACTATTTAAGCAACCATTGGAAATGATAAAATGACTCTTATTGAGGTTGATGTGTCAACTTGATAATTATTTAAATCTAACAAGAGCCTTTATGAAACTCTGGATCAAATCAAGCTTGGCATTGTAGAATAGTAACAAATAGTTTGTAAGGAAAGGTTAGTTAAACCAAGTTTCTTAAACTTAGAGTGGTATTTAAACATAGTATTCAAAGCAACTTAATATTGAATTATGGAGTTAAGAACTTCCATGTACATAATGAAAAAATAGGGGAAATAGGGTCCCCCTGCCTTAAGCCTTTCTTTGGCTTAAATGAGTTGGAGGGGTTGTCATTGATTAAAACTGAATAATTCACTTTGGCGATGCATCCTTGATCCATTTGATGAAGATATTTGGGAATCCATATGCCTCCATTGTTTGCATAAGAAGCTCCATCGAACACTGTCAAATGCTTTATGAAAATGAATTTTATCACTAATTTGCCTATTACAAATAAAAGCTCCCTAATTTTCATTGATGAGTGGGATGAGTACATTCCTTAGTCTTATTGTGAGGATCTTCAAAATAATTTTATAGAGGAAGTTTGTATAAGAGATTAGTCTAAACTCAATAACATATGTGTAGTTTTCACTTTTAGGAATCAAACAAATAAATGTTTTATAGATTTTCTTGAAAAGTATTCCATTAGAGCAAAATTCTTTCACTGCTTCCTTGATAAAGGGGCCTACAATTTCCCATGATTTTTAGTAGAAATAGCCATTGAGTTCGTCTGGACCTAGAGCTTTCATACCTTTCAAATGTGTAAGAGTTTCATCAATTTCCCTATCATCAAATGCCTCTGTCAACAATTTGATATCTTTATAGTTTAGTCTTTTAGAAATGAAAGCTGAGAGATCTGCATTAGTGATAGTGTTAGAAATGTAAAAACCAAGCAAATCGTTGAAATACCTAATAGCCTCTTCTTGAATTTCCAAATGGTTTTGAAGCTGAACTCCCTCAATAGTGGAGATGGAACATATTTTGTTTTTGTTTTTATGAGCCAGGATAGATTTGAAAAAGAACTTTGTTCATTTGTGTAACACCTTACTCTCGTGAGACACGTACCTGACATCTCGAGTGATAGAGCAGTCGCATTACTAACTTAATCATGGTATCATCATATAAAAACCTAAACATCACACTATTTTAAAATCAAATTTCTCTTTTCATTTTATAAAAACCGAATATGTACATTGAAGTTTTTACAAAATCCTTGAAGTATGTACATTACCAAACCTAATACGAAACACACTATATGAAAGAGGAATTATACAAAAATTTCTATTGGAGCCATTTCTTCTTCCCAAAAGTACAAGAATTACACTTCTTATGGAGTCTCTCTATCTCTAACATCCTCTCTCTATACCTAAAATGTCAATGTTGCAATTTTTTTGAGTTTTGCGAACTCAGTGAGGTAACCATCCTCAATGGTTCACTCAATTCATATAACACATCAACATATATAACCACATAATCCACATCATTTCATTTATCATGTAGCATCACTTATCAAATTCAGAATAATCATGCTGATCATTTTGATCATTTTTAATACACATATCAATTATAAGTGCAATGCACACGAGACTGACTTTCATTTATTACTTTGTTGTGACCGAGTAATTTTTTACTAGCTTATATCCCTTATGGATATTGAATTATATCAGATAATGTCTTATATCCCTTAATGAATATCAGGTACATTCACAATTAAGCTAGAGGCTCTTATCACATGTTTAGCTTTAAGACACTTTTACTGACTTCTCCAATCACAACAGCCTTTATATTTTATGCATTCATGTAATGGAATGTATCACATTATCATATTCTCAATTAATCATATGATTTCATATTCACATTTAGAACATATTTTGATACGGAAATCTCAAGAAAACAAGGTTTTTGAAACCCCCTAATCCTATTGAATCAAAACTCCAATCTTTTTATTCTAAGAACGTGCTAGTTCAAACCCCAGTTATACGAAATTGAGACAAAAACTAAAGAAAATAGAAGAATTGAACACGTCACAAATGATTACCTTGATAAGTGATGCAATCCTTAAAGTAACAATAAAACGAACACACCTTTCTTGAAGAGAATATTTCTCAATTTTGTTAATCAACCAAAATATCATGTTTACAAGGATAAAATAAGGTATTTATACCCTTGCCCACGTCCTAAACCTAAAAGGAATAGGTTACAAGACCCTTTAATGCTAAAATAAGCCTAATCCTAACTAGTTTAGGAGTTTATAGCCCAACAGTGCAATCTGATCCTAATCCACTTAGGATTGGGCTAAACTAACTTAAATAAGACCAAAATAACTTAAATAAACCCAAGGGGCCGGATGGGCCTAATGGATCACTCTACGTAGGCCCACATGCTTGGTTGTCCAAAACTAGCTTAAAATAAACTAAGGCAAGTGAGTGCATGCTTACTAATAAATACCCAGCCTATAAAATGTCTCTTTAAGCCTAATAAACAAAGGATAAATAACAAGCCCAATTTATTAAAATAAGTCCATAAAAATAATTGAACTTGTCTTGAAATTTGGCTAAGTATTAGCCCCTTTACATGCCCTCTCTAGAAGAATCACAAGCTTGACTACTCCACTTGAATTATCTATGGATGGTTCGGTCTTGTCATCAAGGTGAGATGTAATGTGACTTTGAACAAACCATTGAAGTGCTTGTTTAAGCCTTGCTGCATGTTGCCTTATAATAGGTTCACTTGGCAAAGTAAGCTTAGTTTGGCATGTTGCACCTTGATCTCCATTGCCATGGCTTCTTGTATCATTCCCTCCCTCCTCAAAATAGCCCCTGCATTATCAAATGGAGAGAGATCAACAAAATTAAATGTAGTAGATACTTGACACTCACCTGGCAAATCAATCATGTAGGCATTATCTTTAATCTTTTCAAGGACTTGAAAAGGCCCATCACCTCTAGGATTTAACTTGGATTTCCTTTGCTTAGGAAACCTCTCTTTCCTGAAATGCAACCAAGCCCAATCACTAGGCTCAAATTGCATCAACTTTTTCCCTTAATTGGCTCTTTGTGCATATGCTTCATTTCGCTTCTCTATGTGCTGTCTCGCCTTCTCATAAATGTTGCGCACTAAATCTACCTTCTTTTTCCCCCTCAATGGTGGTAATCCCTTAGGCAACTCATCTGGATAGACATCAAAGTATTCCTATAAAACAAGTTTCACAACACTAGGCAAAGAAGGGTCAACGTCAGTCTCATTATAAAACAACTCCTTATACGTAAGCAAAACCAATGGTTTTCGCATGTACATGACCTTCCTCAACTCTTTTTCTTTTGCAAAGAAAGTACTTTTTTTTGTTCTACTCTTCTTTTCACTTTTCTCTCCTTTTTCAATTGCACCACTCTCTTTCTTTTTCTCACTAGTGCAATTACTCTCACTTGGGCCTTTGTTCTTATTTTTTGAATGACCTCTTTTTCTTTTTTTCTTTTTAAACTCTCGGCCTCTCTAAGTTTCTGTTCTTCCATGGCTTTTGCAAGTCTCAACTGATCCTCATGAACTTCTTTTAGTGAAAGGGGTGCTAATGTGAAGTCTTTCTCCCCCATCTTCAATGAATACCTATTTTTGAATCCATCATGAACCACATGCCTATCATATTGCCATGGTCTCCCTAATAGTAAATGACCAATATGCATAGGAACTGCATCATAGAACATTTCATTAGAACATCTCCCAATTGAGAATGCCACTAGCACTTGCTTGTTCACCCTAACCTCTCCACACTCATTAGGCCATTGCAACTTATAAGGACTAGAGTGTTTAATGAGAGGCAGTCCCAATTTCTCAACTAAAACTGTGCTTACAACATTGGTGCAACTAGCTCCATTAATTATTAAACTGCATATCTTACCCTTAATTAAAAATCTGGTGTGGAATATATTCTCCCTTTGTTCGTCAAGCTCTATCTTTTTTGTACATTGAGAGCTCACCTCCCCACTAGTGCTTTGACCTGGATTGGTTGCTCAACTTCTTCATCAGTGCAATCCTCCAACTCAGGCATATCACTTCTATCACTATCTTTTGATTCAATTACCCCATCTCGCAAATACATGATCTTCCTATTGGGACATTGGTTTGCTTTATGACTTAAACCTAAACACTTAAAGCATTTGATGTCTCTTTGCTCAGTGTTAGGATTTTGACCATTAGATGTAGGCGCACCTTTAGAGGCTGTCCACTTTTCCTTAGACTTGTCCTTATTGCTATAGGACTTATCCTTGCTCTTTTCCTCCTTATTTTGCCATTTAGGACCCCAAGAATTTGAAGATCCTGAGGTATTGCCCTTGTTGAAGCTTTTTTCCTTCAATTGCTTCTCAATCTTTATAGCCATGTTGACCATGTCCTCCAACTCTAAGTATTCATGAAGCTCTAACACGTTGGCTATCTCTTTATTTAGACCAACAAGGAACCAAGCCATTGTAGCCTCTCTATCCTCCTCTATGTTAGCTCTTATCATAGCTATCTCCATCTCCTTGTGGTAATCTTCCATGCTCTTCATGCCTTGCCTTAATGTTTGGAGTTTTTTATGCAACTCTTTATAGTGGTAACTTGGCACGAATCTCTTTTTCATAATGCATTTCATCTCATCCCAGGTTTTAACCGGCCTTTCTTCACTTCGTCTTCTACTAACCATTAATTGATCCCACCAAATAGCAACATAATCAGAGAACTCAACTGCTACCATCTTCACCTTGTTCTCCTTAGAATAATTGTGGTAGGCAAATATCATCTCTACTTTTCTTTCCCACTCCAAGTAGGCATCTGCATCATTCCTTCCATAGAATGGTGGCATCTTCATTTTGATGCTGCCAATGTTTCTATCTACCCTTTTAGTCTCTTCCTCCTCTCTGCTTATGCTTACTAATAAATACCCAGCCTATAACAAGTCTCTTTGGGCCTAATAAACAAAGGATAAATAACAAGCCCAATGTATTAAAATAAGTCCATTAGAATAATTTAACTTGTCTGGAAATTTGGCTAAGTATTAGCCCCTCTAGATGCCCTCTCTAGAAGAATCACAAGCTTGACTACCCCACTTGAATTCTCCATAGATGGTTCGGTCTTGTCATCAAGGTGAGATGTAATGTGACTTTGAACAAACCCTTGAAGTGCTTGTTTAAGCTTTGCTGCACGTTGCCTTATAATAGGTCCACTTGGCATAGTAAGCTTATCTTGGCATGTTGATCTCCATTGCCATTGCTTCTTGTATCACATTTATTATCAGACCTTGGTTTGACATTCAACAAAATTGTTAAGTACACTTATTCAGTCAGATTCATAAAAAAGAAGCAATTCTAATATAGGTAGTTCATACATCTAACACCTCAGACTTTCAAAGTTCGGAATCCACATAATCAAGTTCACATTCAAAGATAACTCAGAACATAATTTATAAACAAACAAATAATTAAGTGAGACTGTATAGGTTACTCACAAGTTATTGGAGAAAGCTATTGCCTTAAAGTCCCAGCAATGTCTCAATGTTGACAATCCCAATGCTCCTCTATATCATGCAATATACATTTACACGTATCACAATTTTGCACAATTATACACATAATCATTTATGCATATATGGATTATGTAGAATGCATATTCAATGATAATCCCAGGTATCTTTCCATTATTCTCATCAGATAATCATTCATATATAAACACTCATATAAGTATAATTTTTACTTAGGGTTTACACCTCCATAAAATAATTTGAATCTAATTTTATATCTTGTTTGATCATTCCATATTTTTTCTAACAACATACTTTTGGGTCCACTTTGCATGATCATTTTGATAAGGAAAATGGAGCAATTAGGTAAAACTTTCTTCTAGACAATTGCTCAATATTTTGAAATTTAAACTCAAAATATTTCGAACTAAGTATGTTTGAAATTTTGACTAATGCATGATCATGCACTCAAAGTTGTACAGCTCATATCTCTCAATTTCAATATCCAAAAATTACAAACTTTATACCAATTGCAAGATGCTAGAATAATCTACAACTTTTGTGAAGACAACTTGTATGATTTGGCCTACATCAATACCATTTATTTGACAACAACAGGATATGATTTTTGTCATGGGTAGTACAGTAGCCTAAGCCAAAACTGAACTTCAAGCTAAATTTCAAGACCATTAAGGACATAATTCAAATTCAATATCTTCTAAAAAATGTATTCATATGTCTCTAGTTTCATATAAATCAAAATTAGCTTAATTTGGATATCTACAAATCAAAATATGGCCAAAATATCGAAGCATTTTTAGTGAAAACAATCCATTTATCATATTCCAGCACACTTCATCATTTTAATCCTAAATACATCAAGCAATCTTTTTCAAATGAATTCAGATGGCCATAAGTTTTGATATAGGGCAGGAACAATGTGTGAGGAGTTTGTTGGTTAAAGTTTCAAGTCATTTGGAGGTCGAGCGAAGAAGTTATAGCAAAAAGAATGAAGGATGTTCGAAACTATCATCTTTTCAGTAAGCCTTCATTGTCATGATCATGCATAAGCATGATCATCCAATCCCAGTCAGGAGTGCAGTGTCACGATTGTGCTTTGCGAGGTGCACCACCAAAGTCATGATCGTGCTTGTGCACGATCGTGCACTACCTCGTTTCTTCTCCAGAATCACGCACTGTAACAATTTTTCTTCTCTTCTTCCTCTCTTTTTTCTTAATCTAACATTTCTAACTTATTTCCTCTTCCATTTCAGCTCAGATCACTCATAAACAAATCAAAATCTATCACAACACCAAAAAATAGAATATTTATGTATGTATTTTCATCATAGATTTTTCACTTTTTTGTTTTCGTACATTCTCTTCATCTGCTGCATTTCTTTTCAATTTGTTCTTCACCTTCACTTCACCTTAAACTTATAATTTTCATTCTTTCACCATATTGCGGTATCACCTTACAAATTTTTTTAAATCTAAACTCATTTTCATTTATCTCTAAAACACCCAAAGAAATTCACGTATATCAACAATGAAAACTTAGTATCTGTGTGTATCAACTTTCATAAATTTCTGCAATCTTTTTATACGCACTTTCAATGATTTTTCTAACTCAAATATCCTTTCAACACCATCTTATAACATATTGATCATCACACACATGTATCAGTATATAAATACAACCTTGTTTTATAAACACTACATTGTCAACAATATGATGCATGTTTCATTCTTATATAATATGAAAACCATACGGTACTTTCTTGTTTAAAACCCCCAACTCTTCAGAATCATATGGACCCTAACTTTCAAATAACATACGATCATCTATAGTCAAGAGTTGTAGGGTTAGGTATTTTAGTGATAGTGAGGAAGTTAACAAAAAGAGATAGCAAATGAAAAGTGAGAGCAAAGCTGGCGTTGCGAGGGTGAGAAATTTTTGAAGTAATGAAGTTTATAGAGGATGAAGAAAGTCACGAAGAAGATGATAACAAGATCAAACAATTACTTTAGTTTTTCTCGTGAATTCGTAGAAATCAATATTAGGCTTGGCAAGTGTCACTTGTCACTTGTATTATTCCTATAAGTTTAAATTGGGTTCTCATATTTAACTAGTCCAATCATCTCTAAATTTTACTCTAATTGTCTCTAAATTTTTAGTATCATTTGTCAATAAATCACAAAGTCATTTATCAAAATTTCCATTGCCATTTGATAGAAAATTCTACGACCATTCATCAATTGTCTTGCCACTTGACATTTTTCTTAGTCTATAAATACTTAAAATTTTGGAAGTTTCCTAAGTTTCATTACAATTGCAATTCAGTAATTTATACTCTCCAAATCAGTTTTCAACACATAAAAACCACAATTCTCAAAGTAATCACATATATAAATCAATTATGCCCGAAAAATGTCAATGGATGCATGTACAATCATTTTAATGTGCAAAAATCAATATTCATGTGTATATGTATACTATATTTTTCATGAACATGAAATGCACTTTCTAACTTCTCACTGAACTCATATATACACTATTCAGGCGTTAACATGGGTAACGAGATGTTACAGTTTGTCTCTGTCTTTAAGCTAATTCGCTATTGCTTATGGTTAGAAGAATGAGTTGTGATTTTGAACTATGAACATGTAGTAAGAGAGGGATTGTTTTTCATTAACAAGTAGATGTGGATCATGAGGGTATAATGCAAGACTATGTTGAATTCCAGTGAGTTCTTCCTTGGCTTTGGAAAGAGATTGTTTAGTGGAGCCTGTCAAAGAATGCAGGGATTTCTATTCTTTCTTAATTTCCTTCAATTTTTGGACACAAATGTACTATTTGGTCCCCTGAAAATAGCAGTCAGATCCTTTTTAATAAGCTTCGAGAAATCCTGGTGGTTTGGCCAAGTGATTGTTAAACCTAAAATGGAACTTACTAGCAACTGATTAAAATAGACGCTCCAACCTGACTAGGGTATGATATGAGAAAAGAGGCTTAAGGAATGTGGCATTACTTTTGGGGAACTGAGCTAGCCAATTTCCATTGACTAGGGCACAATCAAGGCTTTTTTGAAGTGTGAGCTTTGTTTATTGGACCATGTATATTTATGGCCAATTTATGTCAAATCTATCACAACCAGCTGATCTAAACAAGTCTTCAAATATTCAGAATAATTTTAAAGTTTACATTTACCATTAGCCTCAGACCTATACAATATAGAGTTGAAGTCACCACATAAAAATCATGGCTGTCAGATATTTTTACTAAGAGTTAATAAATCATACCATAGTACTGCTCGTTGGAATCTAAAATCACTAGCATAGATGATGGATGAGATTATACTAGCATTTTCATTCAAAAAAGATATTTAAGGTGAAACATTTTTTCAGAGGAGTAGAGGAACTTAACTTTGACTTTGTCAGCCTTATATCATACAATAATTCTACTAAGAATATGATGATAATGGTTTGTAAGCATCTACTAACTTAAACCCAAATTTAACTTACCAATATTCTCTAGTTTTATTTTTGTTTCTATTAATCCTACAATTTGAGGCCTTTCCCTCCAAACAAAATCTTTAAAGCAACTTGCTTTATAGGGCAATTTAAACCTTGGACATTCTAAATGATAATTAACATAATAAAAAGTTTTGTTTTTGGAGACCTTGTTCTTACTCCTTTAAGATCTCCATCTTTCAATTGTTTGGAGCTACATATTCTACTCTTCATTGGCTATTCCGATCTCTGAGGTTGATAGGTTGCAAGATGAATGATCAACTATTTTAGGAATATTTTGAGGAAGTAGTGAGGTGTTCATGGTTGGTTCACTAGAGAAATCCCCAATATCAGTTGGACTAATAATAGGGTTTGGAGTATGTTCAGAAGAAGCCTCCTTCTCTGCATCATGTGAAATTTTAATAGATTCATTCACTATAATGTTAGAGAGATTAGGATTGTCCATACTATTAAAAAAAAGAGCATCGATGTTTATAATGGGATGATGATTCTGACTATTTAGAAAGTTATGTTGTTATGCATTTTTAGTGGAGACATTTCCAAAGGTTTATTTATATCACGATTTGTATCCATCCCTATAAGTTCTTGATAATTCCTTGTCTAGAATGTTTTTCCCACGGCCTTCCACACTTTCCCTTGTATTTTAGGGTGAGGTTTCAATTAATAGGATATTGCTATGCTTTCCTCTTGAAATGCATTCCCCTTACCTAGTCTTATAATTACAATCTTAATTGGGGGATAACTCCACACTAACATAAATTAGGGAATATCCAAACCTCTTTTTCAATGTCATATTTTCATCCATACAAAAGGGTTTACTTATGGAACTTGCTAAACCACTCAATCCTTAAGTAGTCCAGTATTCTAAAGGTATATTATGGAAGTTAATCCACAATGGAAGATGTTGAAGTTTGATGGAATCCAACTGTAAGCAAGGCTACCACATATAGAGAAATATTGGTCGATTACCAATATGCTGGGGACCTTCCTCTAAGATCATTTTAGCTAGTGAAGTAGAATTAAATGTGAACAAGATGAGGTTTTCTTGATTCAATAGGACATCCACCAATCCTCAGCTTTTTTATAGTTTCTGTGCCCATCTTTGAATGATAGGAAAACTAGGGTATTGGTTAAAAAAGAAACCTAAAGGGTGGCTTCCCATTTGGGAGCTCCCTCTTCCAATATACCAATTTCTGGGTAGATAACAAGCTTACCATGTAAATCTCATTATCCCATGTTAAGGGTTAGAACCTTAGAATAGTGTATATGGACTTTATTGTGAAGTTAGAAAGTGCATTTCATGCTCATGCATAATATAGCATACACATACACGTGAATATCGATTTTTACACATTAAAATGATTATACGTGCATTCATTGACATTTTTCAGGTATAATTGATTTATATGATTATATTGAAAATTGTGGTTTTGATGTGTTGAAAATTAATTAGGAGAGTATAAGTATTAATTTAGAATTTTTTGTACAATTTGGGAAATTTCTGAAACTTTGGGTATTTTGGACTAGGTAAAATGCCAAGTGACAAGACAATTGATAAATGGTAGTAGAATTAACTGTCAAATGACAGTGGAAATTTTGATAAATGACTTTGGGAATTACTAACAAGTGTCATTAAAAATTAGGAGACAATTAGAGTAGGAACTGGAATTGATTGGACTAGTTAAATAAGAGAACCTAGTTTTTGTTTTGTTCTTACCTTCTTCTTCTTCTTCTTCGTGACTATCTTCACCTTTTTCATGAATTTTGTTACCAACCTCCACCAACGTTGAACCTAGCTCTCTCATCTTTCACTTGGTACTCTCACCTTGTTGTCTTCTTCATTGCCACAAGAAGACCTAAACCTCCCAACCTCCACGATGTTGTACGTGGGTGATAAGTTCATTAAAATGCTATATTTTCATATTATTTCGTTTGAACTTATCTTGCATTTTACCTGTTTAGAGCTTAATTGTGGGCTAATTGATCATATTCTTTTAAAGTGTAGGAAAAATGGTAAAATATCTAAAAGCGGCAAAAAAAATGCAAAAACACCAAAGTTGGATATCTGGAAATTTTAGTTCCTGCATAAAATTTCCTGCGTACTTGCACAAAATCGGGATTGTGAAGGTAAGCTACTGGAATTTTGAGTATCTGTGTGAAATTTCGGGGACACCTATTCAACTTCATGGGAATGAATCAGATAGTTTCCTTATTGGCGTGGGAGTCTATTTTTGGTAGATTTTGGAGATCTCGTGGAAGAGGTTTACTTAGAGACAAAGTCTCCTAAGTCCAATAAATATCATATATAACATCAAAGACAGAGGAGTGCTTTAAAGTCTTCAATAGGTTTCTATCTAGATTTTCACGGAAATAGCTTTTGAGATCTAGTTTTTTCTTTTAAGAATGACTCAAGTGAGGATTCGGGAGAAGCAGAAGCAAGATTCAACATAAGAGTTTTTCTTTCTCTTCTCTAGACATTTGCCTAGATGAATTCTCATTTTTTATTGTGCTTTTGTTTCATTAATATGTCTAGCTAAAACCTGTGTTAGGATTACAATGGAACCTATTATGTGAATCTAATCACGTTTATCTTATTTATTTTGGAATATGAGTTTCTTTTGATCATTTAAATTAGTTTGTGAATCTAAATTGACTAGCAATCAATTACATCATAGGAATCCTAGTTATACGTTGACGAAGGAAAATTAGGCCTGGGTCGAATTTGAATGAAGCATGTTCAATTATGATGTTCTTACATATGATTGATTAGTCTGTGAGATAGACGTATACTTATAGGCCATGTATAGTTGGACGAGCGGATCTTAATGCCTTATTAATTATTTACTAGCCATAGACACATAGGGTAGTGGTAATTGATAGTAGGTTTGTGTGACTTTGACAGAAGTGCATAAATAATTAAGTTCTCTAGACTATCAAAACAGTTCATAATTTAACTAAATTGGGATAAACAAGAGAAGAGGATCATATTAAGGGAAATTGTAATCCTAGTCTTTCCATCAATTATTTAACTCCTTTATCAGTTTCTTTATCAATTTTCTAACTCTCTTTTATAGTAGTTACAACTCATTTCATTTAATTAACAGCCAGGATAAGATTAGGAAGTCAATTTCAGTGCGTAGTAGTTGGTAATTAGCTAGTACTTATGGATACAACACTTGTTCTCATCACTATCTATTTCGTGACACACATGCACTTGCGTGGTTTGATTTTCAGCAAACAAATTTTTGGTGCTGTTGCTAGGGACTAGTTTAAATTATTGCATTACTAATATTGATACCAAACACTAATCTTAGGCATAACATGTCTTTTTCTTTGTTTTGTAGATTTCAGATTTTATTGGCATATGCCACAAGGACATGGAATCGAATTAGTGCCATTAGACCCATAAATCGAGCAAACCTATTGCTGTCTACATCGGGAGAACACAAAAACCAACACAAGCACTGAACCAATGGTAGAGGACCAAGAATTAACACTCTAAGCAGTTTCTGAATATAGGGCAATTCAAGACTACACGATGCCAGCCTTAGATGATTTAAGCTCAAGCATCAGGAGACCTCAAGTTGAGGCTAATAAATGTTGGAGTTATGTAAATATAGTGCCTTGGAAAGTAAGGGTATTTACATGTAACTTAATTTTCTTCCAGTTATAGTTTTGTAATGAAAATATTTATTATTAATGAAACCAAAGAGTTTGGTTTTATATGTATCAGCATTATATGTCTAGTCAAAAGGTACCAAGATTCTTTTGCAAGTAATAGACATACACATAGAGATGTATGAGAAACATGTATATTATTAGAATCTAAATTAATTGATTCATAGTTGAATAATCAAGTTAGTCACTTGATAATGGTTTAGACTGTAGTGTTGCGATTTATCTCCATGTAAGTAAAGAAGTTTACTTCAAGGGAATGATGAGTTTCATATCATGGTAGTAGTTGACTATTGATAATGACACTATTAAATGAATATAGAATGAAGTATGTTTTAAAGAATAAAGTGGGTCGTTAATGTATTCTGAAAATATACAACTTAAGCATTCGCTTATTATGGACCACAATCTTGATGAGTGGTGAACTCATATGTATTTCATTATAATTCTTGATATGATC
>JAOQMP010000007.1:12643858-12657193 GCA_027563575.1 Erythroxylum pedicellare
GCTCTGAAAGTGATTTAGACAAGTGATAAGGGGGTTGTGGGTTGTAACTTGGCAGGAAAGCACTTTATGTATATGTGTCATGTTTCAACGCATACTTAATTGACTTTCCGGGTATGTATCCTTATACAAAAATCTTAACCATTCAAACATTATTACTTGTATACAATTAGTTTGTAAACATGTTTATACCTTAAGTAAGCTTGATTTACTCAAAATTCATTAATCAACATTAACCAAACTTTTCTAGCAATATACAATCATAATTACCTCATGTTCTTCAAAGCTCATTCATTTATGCCTAAAACACATTATTCATATCCTTAAGATCATGTTTTCATTTATAAGAACACCTTTATTCTCTTGACAACTTACAATGTCCAGATTTGGATACATAGGTTCAAATAGTCCATTCTTTAAGTTATGACTTCAATTAACAACCTAAACTTATCAAACTCTTAACCAATTAATCAAGTAACAATCTAGGTTTATTCCAAGCCTTAATCAAGTCCAAACACACCAATTTAGAGTCACTTTTACTCAGGTAGTTCAACATATCCACAAAGTAGAAATTAACATTCCAGAATAAGGCCCATGATCGTGGGGAACCTTGCCACGATTGTGACAGGAGCTAGTGCGACAGGCCACGATCGTGGGACGAGGGCCATGATTATGCATTGTCTTTCTTCCCTCAATTCTTCTCAAAATCATATAATTAGAAACCTCACTATCGCTTAAATTTTTCTAGAATTTATGTCCTATATAGCTACTTCATTTCATGCTAGTCTAGCTTCCACAATGGTTACATTAACTCTCACAAAAATCTACTTATTTATTTTATTACCAATCACTTTATACCATCATACATGTAGTCCTAACTTTTCCAGATTTGAAAACACCTTAATAACACCCATCTCTAACATAAATTAATCATCAATTATACCTTAAATTCCAACCAAATCATCCATAAAATATTTCATTATTATCGCATTTGTGTGTTTTGTGTTTTGTTTGTTGAGGTACATTTGTTTTTTTTGTTTGTTTGTTTGAGGACAAGCAAATGTTTAAGTGTGGGGATGTTGATAGGTGTAGATTGCATTGTGTTTTTATGGGTAGTTTGGTGTGTGTTTAGTTGTTAATTTGATTATTTAGTGCATGTTTAGGTTAGAATTGTGTTAGTAAATATTTATGTTTTAAGTATTTTGTGGGTTGGAACATGATCTTAAGCTTCAAATTTATATTTATGAGGTGCCTTGATGTATTTTTTAATGTTTTAGGGCAATTGGAGGAGAATCAGGACAATATGCCATGATCGTGACAAAGCAAGAGCAAAGAGCCACGATTGTGGGGAATATGCCACAATCATGATAAAAGCTGGTTTAGGGAGCCACAATTATGTCGTTATGGGCTATAAGCATCACAAAATAAAAAATTCCCAGCCATGATTGTGCCACTAAGGGCCACAATCATTGATACAAGTACAATAGTCCCGACTTGAATCTTTGAGGGATTTTTGGAGCTTTTGAAATTGTAAAGGACCCTAGGGTTGCCCTAATGGGAAATACTTTATAAGACTTACAGATGTAACCTTAAGGATCTTCTACATTCTACCACTTATAGAAAGTTCAAGTAACAAAAAAGAAGAGAGAGAGAGAAGAAGAAAAGGAAGAAAAGGCAGGTCTCGATGCTATTGCTTCCCAGATTAGTTAGGTTTTGGATAAATATGGATTGTCTGATAATGAATTTTGGATTGTTGATGATGTTCTAACTCTTCCTTCGAGATTTTACTTTGATTATAATTGATTTTGTGTTTTATTGATTGGGTGTTGTGATTAACTTCAATTTTTGCATATTTCGGTAACAAACCGAGAGGATGAGCCAAATAAAAATGATTGGATTAGATTAACGAGAATTAGGTGATCCAATAGACCACGTTATTTATCATATTAGTTTTTGAGCAGAGAGAGATCTCGTGTGAGACCTAGTAGTTTAATAGAGATATTCCTATCGATTATTAATTATGGGTCTTTTATTAATTGTTATTGCTATCGAATATTAATTATGGGTCTTTTGTTAATTGAGAGATTACAAATTTCATAATTTAATTAGGATTAGTGATTTAGGGCGCGAGATTATAAATCTAAATTGAGTAATTTCCCTTACAGTAGTCTAGAATGGTTACCTCGATAATACATAATTGGCTAGGTTAGCATTAATGATATGTAGAATCCCCTATCTCATAACTTGGTAATTTCTCTTGACTAATTTTCATAGTGACCTTTTGTGTTGCTCAATTTCAATTCTTGTTTTGTGTTAATTTATTGAGTTGAATTCCTGCAATTAAATTCTAGTGTTTATATTCCTGTTTCATTTTTTAATTTCTCTGAGCCTTAGACACCCTATAATTAGATTATTTCTTGAGTTGAATTCCTACAATTAAATTCAGTGTTTATTATTACACTCCTTGTGGGATCGATCCTTTAATTACTACAATTCAAGACCCGTGAACTTGCTATATTTAAGAGCTATAATTGTAAAGCTCGACGAACACGATCACAATGTCAGAGATAGTATAATTGTCCTACTATTCAATAGAAGAGCACCAGTGTTCACAATAGGATGATGATTGTGACCATTTAGAAAGCTCTCTTGCTCTACATTTTCAGTGGAAACATTTCCTGAGGTTATATTTAAATCATGATTTGTGTCCATCCCTATAAGTTCTTGATAGTTCACTTTTTGGAGCATTTTTCCCATAGCTAGCCACACCTTCCCTTGTATTTTAGGGTGAGGTATCCATTGATAGGATACTGCTATGTTTTCGTCACTAGGTGCATTCCCCTTACCTAGTTTAATGATTGGAATCTCAGCTGGAAGCTCGAGGGATAGCTCCACACTAACACAATTTCAGCAACCAGCTTATGTAACACATAAGACATTAGATCAACATTCAACACCATATATTACAAGACAAGCAATACTTCCTTTCCTATTGGAATATTTAGTTTCCGTTTACTTGTAATCCTTAGTGATAAGGATTTTATTTTGTATGTACAACTAGTTTTCTTTTCAAGGCTTAATACATTAGCATTTTTCAACAAAAAAAAGCAATTAATCTTTAACTGAGAAAAACCTTAAAAAATCCAATATAAAAAGGAAAACATTATTTATTATGATATCTTTGAATAATGAAGTTCTAGGAATGATATTGTTGGTAGAAATAACCAAGACTACAGAAAAAGGGACTATTTTGAAATTTTATGAAATTATATATTATTTTATAATTTTAAAAATTATTTAAAATGGCGCTTGATATTAATAGGATACAAATACTATATTGTATTATAACCAAATCTGATACAAAGCCTAATATGGTATTCACAACATTAACAAAATCAATATTTTGAAAATTTAACTTGATGTTTCTTTATTGTTATCACGTCACAAATATCAATTCTAACTTAAAAGTCGTGTCTTAGGAAGAAAAATAAATAATAACTTAAATTTTTATAAATATTTTAACTACATCTTTCAAAGTAAAACTCGCATATTTTTCAAGCTATTAAACATCTTTTTTGTATGATAACCATGTTATTAAGGCCTCAGTTATATTCTTCAACTTGAGCCTTTTCTTTGTTAAGATGGGATGAAAAAACCATAATTAGCTTTTATGTTTCAATCCATAAGTTAACTATGTTCCTAGATTTCGGAATCTTTCTAATTCCAAATTGCTTGAGAGAGCTTAAAATCATTACCTAAAGGGTATCGACAACATCCTAATTAGTACAATTCTAGAAATTACTTTGAAGATCAATTAGAAACATATTCATCTAATGTGAATCTTCATTAACCATTTCATTCTTGTTTCCTATATTAAGACAAACTTTATGGAGTTTTTCAGCATCCCTAAGATTTGCCAATACTAATTTCAATAACAATTGTTGGTTAACTAGCACTAAATCTCTATGGTTCTCAATTACGCATAAGATGGCTATATGATATTAACTTACAAATAAGTGACTGTTTATCATCATTCTTAGAAAGCAGTCTTAACTAATAGTGATCAACATTACAATTCCATGAATGATAGTGCTTCATTTTTACATGTTTTAATTACTTTAAAATGGTGCAACATCTTAAAAGATTACTTTTTAAGGAAAGTACCTTTATATAAAATAAAATATGTTGGAGGGAAATTAGGCTAGGATGTGATCCCCCATGCAGAGGAATAATTACAAAACTTTTTTATTTGATTTCTCGAAACTGGCATATCCCTTGAATCATTTTCAAAACTGGTGCATCTCAACCATCAAAGTTGGGCAAGTATTTAGTTTTTAGTTGTGTCTACTGAACAAGTTGAAAGAACACTATAATTGTTGTAGAGAGGATGAGGTAAGGAGTGCTATCTCCCTTAAAGCTTAAGCCTATTTATTATAGGTTTTACACATTTTTTGTAATTTTCAATTAAAATTTAATTGAAATTGGCATAATTGAATTTTAATTAAAGTTATAAATAATTTTAATCAAATACCAATTATTCCCTAATAAGATCTAATATCTTATATTGATCCTTATTTATTAAATATGTCATATTTAATCATAAAGCTTCTCAATCTTTATCAAGATTGACATCTAGCAACATGTTATGATCACCTAACTATTTAGGAATGTTGAAGTGGTTTTAAATAACCTTTTCATACATGAATTTTCATATAATTCAATCTTTTCGTCATACAATGTTACAATTAAATATAGAGCATGAAATTAATGTCTACTCTAATTTGAGTCCAATCATGTTAGTTCTCCATTATTAGCTATTAATTCAATTAATGACATCTGTAAATTATTTACGAAACGTCATTCCACCTTAAATTGGGATTTTCTAAAATAATACTAATCGAGTACAACAGAACATTCTTCCTAATTACTTTAGGGTGATGAATTTTACATTAATAATTCAAGTACCTCTATATAGTTCATGCTACATCTGATGACTAGCGATTGAGCTATCTTTGATTAGAACAAGTTATAAGTAGTATCAAAATATAACATCCCTTATACAAGATAACTTTAGAGATCTCAAGGCAAATGGTCACTTATACAATCATCATATTGAGAATTTTCATAGACATGCAAGTAATGTCTAAAATGGATTTCTCATAAGAGGTCAATTTAGTTAATTTATTATGTAATAAGCACCCAAACATTTGTTTAAATATCTCTATACTTTATTCTATGAGCTCTTCTACTTCATTCATAGAAAAACACAACATATGCTAGTCTTTATATACTCAATTAATGTTTAGTGTCAACAGAACAATAACTATGAACAATTTAGAGATAATACATGAATACAATGTAAATCTCATAATTATGTTCTCATCATAGTTTCATTAGCAATGTATATTTATTACCTAAACTTTATCATACACAGTTGATGATGTATAAGGTAAAGAATGCCTTTTAATTATTTTATCACTAAACTATAGCTAACCGATTGGCTTTAGGGCATAAACCAATAATCACCCACTTAGACTAAGCCAATTATTTAAGTATCTTACACCATACGTCCATATAATGATCATGTTATTGCTGGGACAGTAGTTTAGTGATAATTCTATACGACACTTTATAATGAACACTTGCTTAAATCTTACAATTTTAATCTTAATTACTTCTAAATACATACTTGGATTTTTTATAAGACTAAAGTCTCCAAACCACAAATATATTGTGTGATACATTGCTAACATTCTTATAAACAAGAAATCTATTTCTTGGATGAAAACAACAACAAACCATGAAAGATGATGATAGCTCTAGTAAGAGGATAAATGGTAATATTTCCTTATTCATGTGGCCATATCAATTAATTGAATGTTATATGATTTTTATTATTACGAAAGTAATTTCTTAAGGGATGAAGAAAAGAAGATGTGAATTTTATTTTGAGAGATATTCCTTCAATTATTTAATAAAATTAAATTAAAAAAAATTATGTTTAAATTTCTTTCATAATACACACATTTTTTAACTTATTATTGATACACAATTAAGTAAATTTTTAGATTTCAAATATCATTTATCCTTAATTATACAAATTTAATTATGTCTACAAAGTACTGATATCATTTGAAATATTCAAAATCTTGTATTGAACTATTTGAAGTTCATATATATATATATATGTTTTTGTAAAATAAATTTAATTATTTTTGTGTTAAAACCTTAATTGATATAATAGGACATTAAGTGTATAAATTGGCGGACAAATTATCGGAATTAACAAATAGTAACATTATCGTTGTTCTCTATAGTGGTTTCAAAATCTTTTCCTTACTTTGTTTTTTTTTTCTAAATTGGAACATTTGCTTTGATGGTTTAAAGTGGGTATTATAGTAAAAGTTGGACTCCGATTCTTTGAAGTAAAGGCACCATTGGCAAAGCGCATTCCAATTTTGGAATAAAGGTTAAATTCTAATGCTATAAAATATAAGCACCAATGACTTTTATTCGTTTTTTACTGATGCGGTGGTCCACCATAACAAAATCAAAGGATATGAATATATTTCCCTGAAGAACTATGGAACAATAATTTATCCTCTTGAATTTATTAAATTTATCATCAAATTTCTGTTTAGGTTCGCGTGTGTTTAATGTTCAATAAGCAAATTATATCAAAAGAAAATCAAAACGATAATAGATTAACTAGAAGAAGACACTACTTGCAATGCATTATGAAACAATTATTGCACCATTCAATATTAACCAACAAATTGTTGAAATACTTGATAGCCGCTTTTTGAATTTCTAAATGGTTTGAAGTCGAACTCCCTCAATAATAGAGATGGAACATATTTTGTTTTGTTTTTGCAAGCTAGGATTGAGTTGAAAAAGAACTTTGTGCATTTGTCTCCATATTTAATCCAATTCACTCTTGCTCTTTATTGGAGGAATGAGTTTTGATTTTGAATTGTGAACATGTAGTGAGAGGGCCTAATTTTCCTTAGTGAGTAGCTGTGGATCATAAGGGTATAATGTAAAACTATGTTGAATTCTAAAGAGTTCTTCCTTAGCTTTAGAAATAGATTGTTCAGTGGAGCCTCTCAAAGAATGCAGGGATTTCAGTTCTTTCTCGATTTCATTAAATATTTTGACATAAATGAATTGTTTGGTCCCTTGAAAAAGGTAGTCGGATCCTTTTCTAAAAGCTTCAATAAATCCTGGTGCTTTGGCCAAGTGATTGTTAAACCTAAAAGGGAACTTCCTAGCAACCAATTAAAACAGATGCTCCACCCTGACTGGGGTATGATATGAGAAAAGAGGGTCAAGGAATGTGGCACTGCTATTAGGAGACTGAGCTAGCCAATTGTCATTAACCAAGGCACGATCAAGTTTGTTTTGAATGAACCAATATGAGCTTTGTTATATTTATGGCCAATGTGCCTCAGTTATGTCCTATCCAGATGATCTACACAAATCTTCAAATCTTTAGAAAAATTTCAAAGGTTATAGATACCATTAACCTCAGACATATACAATATATAGTTGAAGTCACCACATAAAATCTAAGGCTGTCAGATGTTTATGTTGAGAGGTAATAAATCAAACCATAATACAACTCATTGGAATCCAAAATTACTAGAATAGATGATGGATTAGATGATATTAGTGTTGTCATACAAGAAAAGATATTTTAAGGTGCAATATCTACTTAGAGGAATAAAGGAGCTCGACTTTGACTTTGTTACCCTTATAAAATACAATAATTTGACCAGGAGTATGATGTGAATGGTTTGTAAGCATCTACCAACCAGAACCCAAATTAACATACCAACATTCTTTAGTTTTGTTTTGGTTTCTAGTAATCATACAATTAGAGGCCTTTCCTTCTAAACAAAATCCCTTAAAGTAGCTTGCTTTTTAGGCTAATTTAAACCTCAGACATTCGAGATGATAATTGACATAATAACAAGATTTGTTTTTAGAGCCCTTGTTCTTACTCCGTTGATATCTTTGCTTTTTAATTATTTTAAAGTACATATTCTACTCTTTATTGGCTATTCCAACTTCTTGGTTTGACAGGTTGTAAGGTGGAGGACTAGGTGATTCAGGACCATTTCAAGGAAGTAGTGAGATACTCATGGTTTGTTCACTGGAGAAATTCCCCCTTTTAGCTAAACTAGCAATAGGATCTAGAGTATGTTCTGAAGAAGCCTCCTTCTCTTCATCATGTGAAATTTTGATGGATTAATTCGCTACAATGTGATAGGTGTATATTGTGTCATATTTTTATGGGCAGTTTAGTATATGTTTAATTGTTAATTTGATTATTTGGTGCATGTTTAGGTTAGAATTGTGTTAGTTACTAAATATTTGTGATTTAAGTGTTTTATAGGTTAGAACATGATGATGAGCTTCAATTTTGTGTTTATAAGGTGCCTTGATGTGTTTGTTAGCGTTTCAAGGAAACTGGAGGAGATTCAAAGATGACCCGGGAAATAAACCAAGGCCATGAGCAAAAGTAAGGAGCGACTGTGACAGAAACTGCTGCAGGTAGTCACTATCATATCATTATGGGCCACGATCATGATAGAAGCCAAAATTCCTGGACACGATTGTGGCCTACACAACATATATATTGATAGTAATCCCGTCTTAAGTTTTCAAAGGATTTTCAGACCTTTTAGACTTGGAAAAGACCCTAGTGTTGCCCTAATTGGAAATATTATTTAAGACTTAAGGATGTAAACCTAAGGGAGCTTTTATATTTGCCTTTTTTGGAAAGTTCAAGTGAGAGAGAAAATGATTCAATTGGATTGGATTAACGAGAGTTAGGCAATCCAATAGACTATATAGTTAATAATGTAGGTTTTTATATGGAGAGAGATCTCATGTGAGACTCAGTAGTGTAGTAGAGAGATTTTGATCTAATTTTAATTATGGATATTTTTTTAATTGAGAGATTACAACTTCCATAATTTAATTAAGGTTAATGATTTAGGGCGCGGGATTGTAACTCGAGAGAGAGTAATTCCCCCTATCACAGTCTAGAGCTGACACCCTGATAACACATAATTAGCTAGGTTAGCATTAATGATAGGTAGAATCCCCTCTCTCGTAACTTGGTAATTTCTCTTGACTAATTTCCATAGTGACCTTTTGTGTTTCTCAATTTTAATTCTTTTTTTGTATTAATTTTTTAAGTTGAATTCCTTCAGTCAAATTCCCATGTTTGTGTTCTTGTTTCATTTTTTAATTTCACTTTATTATTTCTCTGAGCCTTAGACACCTTAGAATTATATTAGTTAACCCTCCTTGTGGGATCTTAATTACTATAATTCGTAACCTGTGCTCTTGTAATATTTGAGGGATATAATTGTAAAACTTGACGAACACAATTAAGTTTTTGACTCTGTTACTAGGGAGGCATAGGATTAGTTTAATTCTTTTAGTCTTAGGATTAAGAAATTTTTAAAAAAAGGGAATTTTGGGCGTAAATCGAAGGCATATCTTATGGACATCAGAAGATAACTATAAGGAATGAAGAAGGTTAAAGGCCAAGAAGAAATGGAAAGAACAATGATGGAGGATATATATTATAAGGAGCAAGGAACTCTTACGGACTTTAATAAGGCACAATTTAGAGGGAAAATTTGATATCCTTATATGAACATATACACTCCAAGGTGGAAAAACCACCCAGATTTTTGTTAGTCTAACAATGTAAGGACTCCTATAAGACATCAAGACCTAGTACGATTTCAATAAGATGAGTATAATTTATGAGATTCCAAACTAGAAAAAATCATAAATAAGCTCACAGATATGGAAGAGGCCTAGAAGCAACTGGAAGAGAAGTTTGAGCAAGTAACAGAAGATAATACCTTTTACATTCAAAACCTAGAGATTCAAATGAGACAACTTTCTTGTGAATTTTGCAAGCAAAGTGTGGAGAACTTCCTGAGCAGCATGGAAATACATCAACAAGAGCCATGTCAGACTATCACACTTAGAAATTGGTTAGATCTAGAAGAACCAACGAGAGATCAGGATGAACCCTACCTTGTAGAAGACTAAGAAATGAAGAAAGAGGTTGAAAAAAGGGATGAAAATCCCCATATTATTTGCCAGATCTTGGTATACCATGCTTGGACATCGGAAAAGCTTTAGTAGATGTTTATGAAGAGAACATTATCCTTCAGATTAGGAATGAGAAAGTGACATTCAACATGAATTATGTATTAAAGAATTCAAAGGAGGGTGATTCATTTAGGATAATTGATGTGTTCGAATCTTTAAAAGAGTGAAAGGAAGAAGAATAAATGAAAACAAACATAGAGGTTGAAGAACACACGGAAATCTTTGTTCATGAAGTGTAAAAAGAAGAGGAGAAGGGGGTGAATGAGGAAGGATACGAACAACTCACCCTCTTAGACAAACTATTGGATTCAATGGAAGATTTAGGGAGTTTCATTATTCACTATGTTGTTGATAGTTTTTCATTGAAAAGGACATTACTAAGCTTATTAGGCTTCCTTAATTTGATAGATTATGTCCTTTTCATTAGCTTGCAATTTGTAGCTTACTAATAGGTTACAAAATTAATGTTAAACTAGAAAGGTAGAAGAAATCCACTTATAATTGATCCTGGCTGAGCTTCCAAGGATGCATGGTTAAGCTAATGACCCTAAATTAGCACATTTAGTAGTTAGATTTACATTGTTGTGTAGTTAGGTTTGTTTTAAATTCTAAAATAAGTTTTGATTGATTTGGAATGGTTTGGATTACTAATTCTTTAACGCTCTTGAATCAATTATAAGAAAGGGAACCCATCTTACTGTCAAGCATATTGGGCCTCCATCTCTGACCCTATGATTACCTCAGTCACCTTGATAATTTCGTGTTCTAACCCTTTCTTTTAATTTTTCTTAGTATTTTCTTCTTAACTTTTTCATATCGTGGGTTTTTATTTCCACCCTTATATGTGTTTATATATCCTTCTCACATTAAGGACAATTTGTTATTCAAATGTAGAGAGGGTTGTGTGTTTTTACCTTGAATGTGAAATTTGATTATTTTATGATAATTTATTTAGGTTGCATTATGTGATTTGTGTGGATGTGTCAATGGGTAGAACTTAACGGGATAGGTTTTTCCTTAAACATAGTCTTTTAGGCTGTGAAGATTTATTAGCTTGTGAAATTAGTGACCTAGGTTACTTTAGCTAAATATGTAGTTTAATTAGTATACGAGGTTAATTTATTCACCCTAGGAAGTTGTCACATTCATTAATAATTCTAGGCCAATCAAGTAAGTGACAATACAAGTATATTTTTATGAGAATTATTACAAAAGAAATAAGGTAGGCGAAATAATGTGTTAAAAAAGTATATAAATTTTAATTATTTAAGTATTGTACTGGCCTTCAAGTAATGAATAAAGCTAGTAGCTAGTTAAGAATGTGATGTAGTTGAGTAATCGGATCGAAACGCATCCCAAATGTGTTCCTTTGTGTTAAAAGGCTGTAACGATATTCCAACCAAGTTGCTTAAATAACAACATGACCTAGTTGAGTAATCGGATCAACATTCATCACAAATGTTTGCCTTCTCATAAAAAGAATAAGTTCATGTCCTTAAAAAATCAATAAAAAGAATGTTTTAAAATAAAACCTACCAAACTTATTAGTAGCTTGATTTTTCATGAAAACCTACTTAGGAATAGATGGACTTTTAATTTGACCAAATAATTATCAATATGTGTGTAAGTGATAGGTGTGAATATACTTAACGTTAAAATTTTGATTACTTTGTATATTTAGTCTAAGGTACTTAGAAACATATTTAACAAGTTAATAAGTTAGAACAACTTAAAGGATTGTGTTCGAAGTCCATTCCCTCAATATCACAATTACATGTTTTATGTTTCAGTTGTTGATGTTTCTTTATTTGTTTTTGTTTGCTTGAGGATAAACAAACGTTTAAATGTGGGGATGTTGATAAGTGTAGATTGCAACATATTTTTGTGGGTGGTTTAGTGTCTGTTTAGGTTATAATTGTGTTAGTTTGTAAAAATTTGCGTTTTAAATGTTCTGTGGGGTGGAACATGATGTTGAGCTTTAATTTTATATTTACAAGGTTCCTTGTGTTAAGTCAAAAAGACTTCACTTCTATTAATTTTGATGACAATCAAATAATAATAATCTTATAAATATGTGAATTGTTTTGATAATTTTGTTAAGTGTGCAGAAAAATGTAAGTGACACGAAGTCAAACCCAGAAGATATATATTCAAACTCAGAAGATACACGAAGTCAAACCTAAAAGATGCGTAGTCAACACCGGAAGATATAGAACCAGAAGATATATGGTCAACACTAGAAGATGCGAAGTCAATACCAAAAGATATAGAAGGTCAACACCAGAAGATATAGAAAGTCATCATAAGAAGATACACGTCATCATAAAAAGATACATGCCGACACCGGAAGAAGCGTGAAAATAGAAGAAATATGACACCAGAAGAAGTATAGTACCAGACGATACAAATGGAAACTATTCTAGAATGTCAGTCATTTAGTTAGTTTGAGTTAGTTACAGGACTCAACTAATAACAGTTTTTAGAAGATTTAAGAAGTAGTTTCTCAAGAAGATAGTTGAAAACTTAAGCTATAAACACTAGTTTTAGTCCAAAACTAAACAATTTTTTTTATAAGAGAGAAAAACTAATTGTACAATACCTAGAGAAACTCTGTACTTAAGTGTGAAAGAAAGAGAGCAAATACATCTACAACATAAAGCTCAAACAATATCTTTCCTAGAGAAAGAAAGGCTAGAGCCTGGAGAGGCTAAGAAAGTAGATAAGGAATACTTTATGAGAAAGACCTAAAAAGGTTCTGCAAGTGTAGAAAGAATACTTGTAAAGTTAAAGAGCAAAATGAAATCTTAGACAAACTCTAAGGACTGGACGTAGCCCAAAGTTAAGGGTGGACTAATATAAAATCGCGACGTCTATTCTCTAACCCTTATCTTTTTATTTTCTTATTGTTAGAAGAGTAGATAATAATTTTTTATTGCATTTTGCATCGACTTTAGTAAATTGTTTTTGTGATCATCTAAATTTGTAAAGAAATTCCTAAAGATTAATATATTTAAAGATTTTACACAATTCTACCCCCCTTCTCATGTATTTTACATATTATATATGATTTCTATATTAACAAGTGATTTACTTCAGTTGTTATCTGTAACACCCCATCACCCTAGGGTACGCACCGGGACGCCCGTAGGTCATTCCGATACATAGCCTAAGATAAGGGAGTGCTACGTGCGATCA
>JAOQMP010000007.1:12657293-12672813 GCA_027563575.1 Erythroxylum pedicellare
CTATGGATGAAAGTCCAGAAAAAAGTCCGACCTTGTAAATGGTATCAGAGCCATGGATAACGCAATAAAACTTTCTGTTTATTACTTGTTTTCTTTAAGATAGATATTCATTATGAATAGTAATTTTAAGATATTAAAGGAGCAAGAGGACTCTTTAAAAATCGATTAAGAATTAATTGAAATTCAAAAAACAATAATTTATTATGGACAAAAAATAATGCAATATTGCGAACAAATAACTCTTGATATAGAATCACTCATAAATCATCAAACTATTACAAAAGAAAAAGATAAACAAATAATAAAATATGAGAAAAAAGACGATAAAGAAAAAGAAAGTATAAAAAACCCTTTTGTTATTCATTTAGAAAAATTACGAGATGTCAAAAAGTAATTCTGAAACTGAAGATTATATTACATCCGAAACGGATAATTTAATAACTCAAATAGGCAATTTAGATTTAAACAATAATAATTTCATTAACATTAAACCTTCAGGAATAAAAACTGAAAATCCAAATATCAAAGATATTCCTAGCACTAGCACAGAACCTAAAATTAGACAACAAAGTCAGAGTTTTAATAAATTTAATTATTTTTGTGTTAAAACCTTAATGGATATAATAGGACATTATTGGCAGACAAATTATCAGAATTAACAAATAGTATATATATATATATATATATATATAAACTTCAAATCCTTCAATACAAGTGTAAAATAAATTTAACTATTTTTGTGTTAAAACCTTAATGGATATAATGGGACATTATTGGCAGACAAATTATCAGAATTAACAAATAGTAACATTATCGTTGTTCTCCACAGTGGTTTCAAAATCTTTTCCTTACTTTGTTGTTTTTTAATTTTCTAAATTGGAATGTTTGTTTTGATAGTTTAAAGCGGGTATTATAGTAAAAGTTGAACTCCAATTCTTTGAAGTAAAAGCAACATTGGCAAAGTGCATTCCAATTTTGGAATAAAAATTAAATTCTAATGCTACAAACTATAAGCACCAATGACTTTTATTCATTTTTGACTGATGCGGTGGTCCACCACAACAAAATCAAAGGATACAAATAAATTTCCCTGGAGAACTATGGAACAATAATTCATCCTCTTCAATTTATTGAAGTTATCATCAAATTTCTTTTTAGGTTCGAGTGCGTTTAATGTTCAATAAGCAACTTATATCAAAAGAAAATCCAAACAGTAATAGATTAACTAGAAAAGGACACTACTTGCAATGTGTTATGAAACAATTATTGCACCATTCAATATTAACTGACAAATTGTTGAAATACCTGAAGCCGAACTCCCTCAATAATAGAGATGGAACATATTCTGTTTTGTTTTTGCAAGCTAGGACTGAGTTGAAGAAAACTTTGTGCATTTGTCTCCATCTTTAAGCCAATTCACTCTTGCTCTTTATTAGGGGAATGAGTTTTGATTTTGAACTATGAACATATAGTGAGAGAGGGCCTATTTTTCATTAGCGAGTAGCTGTGGATCATAAGGGCATAATGCAAGACTATGCTGAATTCTAATGATTTCTTCCTTAGCTTTAGAAACATATTGTTCAGTGGAGCCTCTCAAAGAATGTAGGGATTTCAGTTCTATCTCGATTTCATTCAATTTTTTGACATAAATGAATTGTTTGGTCCCCTGAAAAAGGCAGTCAGATCCTTTCTTAAAAGCTTTGAGAAATCCTAATGCTTTAGCCAAGTGATTGTTAAACCTGAAAGGGAATTTCCTAGCAATCAATTAAAACAGATGCTCCACCCTGACTGGGATATGATATGAGAAAAGAGGGTCAAGGAATGTGGCACTGCTATTAAGGGACTGAGCTAGCCAGTTGTCATTGACCAGGGCATAATCAACTTTCTTTTGAACGAACCAATATGAGCTTTGTTATATTTATTGCCAACGTGCTTCAATTATGTCCTATCCAGCTGATCTACACAAATCTTGAAATCTTTAGAGGAATTTCAAAGGTTATAGTTACGATTAGCCTCAATCCTATGCTATATATAATTAAAGTCACCATATAAAATCCAAGGCTGTTGGATGTTTATATTGAGAGGTAATAAATCAAACCATAATACTACTCGTTAGAATCCAAAATTACTAGCATAGATGATGGATGAGATGATATCAGTGTTTTCATACAAAAAATATATTTTAAAGTGCAGTATCTACTTAGAGGAATGAAGGAGCCCGACTTTGACTTTGTTAGCCTTATAACATACAATAATTTGACCAGAAATATGATGTGAATGGTTTGTAAACATCTACCAACCAGAGCCCAAATTTAACTTACCAACATTTTCTAGTGTTGTTTTGGCTTCTAGTAATCATACAATTAGAGGACTTTACCTCTAAACAAAATCTCTTAAAGAAACTTGCTTTGTAGGGCAATTTAAACCTCGAACATTCTAAACGATAATTGGCATATTAAAAAAAATTGACGCCCTTGTTGTTACTCCATTGGGATCTTCACCTTTCAATTGTTTGGAACTGCATATTATTCTCTTCATTGGAAATTCCAACTTCATGGGTTGACAAGTTGTAAGGTGAAAGGCTAGATGTTTTAGGCCTATTTTAAGGAAGTAGTGAGGTGGTCATGGTTTTTTCATTGGAGAAATACCCACTTTCAGTTAAACTAATAGTAGGACTTGGAGTATGTTTAGAAGAAGCCTCCTTCTCTGCATCATATGAAAATTTGATGGATTCATTCGCCACAATTTCTGAGATATTAGGATTTTCTATACTATTCAATATAAGAGCATTATTGTTCACAATGTGATGATGATTTAGACTATTTAAAAGGCTCTCTTGTTCTACATTTTTAGTGGAGACATTTCCAGAGGTTGTATTTATATCATGATTTGTGTCCATCCCCATAAGTCATGGATAATTCACTATCTAGAGCATTTTTCTCATAGCCTTCCACACTTTCCCTTGTATTTTAGGGTGAGGTTGCCATTGATAGGATACTACTATATTGTCCTCTCAAAGTGAATTCCCCTCACCTAGTCTAATGATTGGAATCTTAGCTAGAAGCTTATGCGATAGTTCCAAACTAACACAAATTGAGCAACTAACGTATGCAACACATAAGACTTCAGACCAACATTCAACGCCATATATTGCAAGACAAGCAATACCACCTTTCCTTTTGGAATATTTAGTTTCCGGTTACTTATAATCCTTTATAGTTACTAATACTTAGTGACATTTAGCATTGTATTTTCTATATACAACTGGCTTTGTTTTCAAGGCTTAATACATAAACATTTTTCAAAAAAAAATTTAAGTAGTTAACTTTTGACTGAGAAACACCTAAAAAAATAAAATATAAAAAAGGAAAACACTATTTATTAGGATTTTTTTCAATAATGAAGTTTTATGAATGATATTGATCATAGAAACAACCAAGACTATATAAAAAGGGACTATTTTGAAATTTTATAAAATTTTATATTATTTTATAATTTTAAAAATTATTTAAAATGGTACTCGGTATTAATAGGATACTAATACTATATTGTATTATAACCAAATTTGATACAAAGTCTAATATGGTATTCGTAACATTAACAAAACTAATATTTTAAAATTTTAAATTGATGTTTACTCTATTGTTATCATGTCACAAATATCAATGTTAACTCAAAAGTCCCGTATTAGGAAGAAAAATAAATAATAATTTATTTTTTTAATAAATATTTTAAGTACATTTTTCAAAATAAAACTCGCATATTTTTCAAGATATTAAAAATCTTTTATATCTAATATCCATGTTATTAAGGTCTCATTTATATCCATCAAGTTAGCCTTTTCTTTATTGAGATGCGATGAAACAACAATAAATCGTTTTTATATTTCAATCTATAAGTCAAATATGTTCCTAGATTTGGGATTCCTTTTAGATCCAAATTGTGTGAGAGGGCTTAAAATCACCTACCTAAAGGATATCGAAAACATCCTAATTAGCACAATTCTAGAAATTACTTTGAAGATCAATTAGAAATATATTCATCTAATGTGAATCTTCATCAACCATTTCATTCTTCTTTCCTATGTGAAGACAAACATTATGGATTTTTTTCAGTAGCTTCATCACTGATATTTACCAATACTAATTTCAATTACAAATATTAGTCTACTAGCACTAAATCTCCAAGGTTCTCAATTACACATAAGATGGCTATATGATATTAACTTACAAATAAGTGATTGTTTGTCATCGTTGTTAGAAACTATTCTCAACTAATATTGATAAACATTACAATTCCATGAATGATAGTGCTTCATTTTTTACATGTTTTAATTACTTTGAAACAGTGCAACATCTTAAAAGATTACTTCTTAAGGAAAGTACCTTTATATAGAATACAATATGTTGCAAGGAAATCAGGCTAGGATATGATCTGCCATACAAAGGAATAATTACAAAACTTTTTTTTTGGTTTCTCAAAAGCTAAGATCACTTAAATTCTATAAAATAATTAATATACAAAATTATAAAAAGTACGAATCATAATTCATACCCCTTTTTGAAGCTTGGTCCTTTTCTTATCGTATCCTTCAAACCATTTTCGAAATTGGCTCATCTCAACCACCATAGTCATGCAACTGTTCAGCCCATTTCTACAAAACAAGTTGAGAGAACTCTATAACTATTATAAAGAGGTTTAGGCAAGGAGTGCTAGCTCCCTTAGAACTTAAGCCAATTTATAATAGATTTTAGACATTTTAGTAATTTTCAATTAAAATTTAATTGAAATTGACATAACTGAATTTTAATTAAAATTATAAATAATTATAATGAACTATCAATTATGCCCTAATAAGATCTAATATCTCATATTGATTATTATTTATTAAATGTGTCATATTTAATCATAAAGCTTCTCAAACTTTATCAAGTCTAACTTGATTAAATCACTTTTTCTCTTTTCGAACTATTCTTTATGTATGACATATTAGGTTCTCAAATATGTTGTCAATGGAGACAAATAATAACCCTAAATCATATTTAAGATTAGATAAACTAAACTCCTTTAATTTATCTTTAATTCTCTAATTAAACATTTTACATCTATAGATAAAGATCGACACCTAGCAACATATCATGATAACCTAATTATTTAGGAATGTTGAAATGGTTTTAACTAACCTTTTCATACATAATTTTTTCATATAATTCAATCCTTTCATCATACAATGTTATAATTAAATATAGAGCATAAAATTAATGTCTACTCCATTTTGAGTCCAATCATATTAGTTCTCCATTATTAGCTATTAATTCAATTAATGACGTCTATAAATTATTTACAAAACGTCATTCCACCTTAACCAAGTATTTTCCAAAAAATTGAGTACAACAAAACATTATTCCTAATTACTTTAGGGTGATGAATCATACATTGATCATTCAAGTATCTCCATATAGTTCATTCTATATCCAATGACTAGCGAGTGAGTTATCTTTGGCTAGAACAAGTTATAAGTAGTATCAATATACAACAACCCATATATCAGAAAACTTTAGAGATCTCAAGGTGAAGGGTCATTTATACAATCATCATATTGAGAATTTTCATAAACATGCAATGTCTTAAATGAATTTCTCATATAGGGTCAATTCAGTAAATTTATTCTATAACAAGCACCCGCACATTTGTTTAAATATCTTTACACTTTAGTCTATAAGATCCACTACTTCATTTTTAAGGAAAACACAACGTATGCTAGTCTTTTTATGCTCTATTAATGTCTAGTATCAACAGAACAATGAATATAAACAATTTAGGGATAATACATGAATGCAATATAAATCTCATAATTATGTTATCATCAGAATTTCATTAGCAATGTATATTTATTACATATATTTTATCATATACATTTGAATATGTATAAGGTAAAGAATGTATTTCAAATATTTTATCACTAAACTATAACTAACTGATTAGTTTTAGGGCATAAACTAATAATCTCTCACCTACACTAAGTGAAATGTTTAAGTATTTTATTCTATATCTACATATAATGATCATTCTATTGTTGGGATAATAGTTTAGTGAGAGAATTCTGTAAAATTCTCTCACAATGGTTTCAAAATCTTTTCCAAGGATTTAATTTAAAAACCAAGCTCTTTGATGTTATCACGAGCTTCAGAGATGAGAATATATATTTGTTTGGACCTAACTTCAAACCTCTTAGCATTATGTTCTTTCCATATAGTCTGAACAATACACTAACAGCTACGATACAAGGTAACTTCAGGGGAGTTCTTCGAGTAGCTAGCCACTAGACAATAGTGAAGAAAATAGTAAATTGATTATGCCATTGGCAACTCAACTAAGTAGCTCTCCAAACCCAATGAGTCATCTCGCAAATAAAAAATATATGGCCTCATGTTTCTGCCTGAGTTAAATAGATGGGAAAATAAGTATTAATGTTCAAGTAACTAAATCGGTCAGTTGTATTTAATATATTTTATATAGTAATCCATAGAACAAAGGAAGTTCTTAGAGGGATAATTTTATGTCAGATGATTCGGTGCGATCCTACTTTATGTTTTCTCACTTGTAATAGGTACCTTATAAGTTTATTTGATAAGAGGTTGGTAGGCCTGTTAAACCAATATAACGTATCTTGATTAAGAGAGGGAGGATATGAAGGTTGCAAGTGTTTGAGGTTATTTGGAAAATGCCAACTATCACCATTGATGACGAATTCCATTTTGGTATGTAGAGGGAGATCGATAGGAGGTCTATGTGGTTTTCCTGTACAGGAAAGAGTTCCTTAACCTATCCAATTATCAAACCATAAGGAAATTAACTTTCAATTAGCGATGTTGCAAGTCATATAGTCCTATATAAGATTTATCAAATGTAGTAATTGATTCAAAAAATATGAATTACTTGAAGGCATGCGTATAGCCCAGATGTTTCGCCCTTTCTTGGCCATAAAGATTTTCAATCTTTAATAATTCACGATAATCACCTCAATATATGGGACTGGTTTGTGAGTTTAATAGAATTAATATTGAGTCCTCATATTTTTGGGTAGAAGATGCCAGTCTATTTAATTTTTGCACTTCTTTTAACTCCCGTCGATCGATTCCACTAGAAGTCTTTGAGTATACTTTTTATTTCATTAATGACCGCTTTGCAAAGGAATATATGTGAGCTTCAATAGATATCGAATAAGCTAAGAACTAATTTGATAAGTTGAATTTCCCTTGCAAAAGATAAGAATCTATTCACCCAAGTGCCTATTCTTCTATGATTTTTTCTATAATTGGAGTGCATTTGAGGGTGGTAAGTCTTCTTGTTGAAACTAGAAGACCCAGATATAACAAGGGTGGTGCTTTCTTAGCCATGCCAGTGAGTGATGCTATTTAGGTAGCCATTGCAGCAGGTCCTTTGGAAATGATAAAATGATTGTTATTAAGGTTGATGCAAAAACTCGATAATTCTTTAAATCTATCAAGAGCCTTCATAAAGCTCTAGATCAAATCAAGCTTGGCACTACAGAATAGTAACAAATTGTCTGCAAAGAAAAGGTTAATTAAACCAAGTTTGTTCCACTTATAATGGTGTTTAAACATAGTATTGAAAGCCACTTCATATTGAATTATGAAGTTGAGAATTGCCACGCACATAATGAAAAGATAGGAAGAAATAGGGTGCCCTTGTCTTAAGCCTTTCCCTACTTTAAACGAGTTAGAGTGGCTGCTATTGATTAGAACTGAATACATCACTGTGGTGACACATTCTTTGATCTATTTAATGATGATAATTGGGAATCCATATGCCTCCATCATCTACCATAAGAAGTCCCATCAAACAATGTCAAATGCTTTATGAAAATCAATCTTAATGATGATGAAAGCTCCCTAATTTTCACTGATGATGGGATGAGTGATTTCCTTAGTCTTGTTGAGAGGATCTTCGAAATAATTTTATAGAGGAAGTTTGTACAATAGATTGGTCTTAAATCACTTAAAGATAATGGGTTTTCACTTTTCAGAATCGGAGAAAAAATGTTTTATTGATTTTGTTAAGAAGTATTCCATTAGAGAAAAATTCTTGCACTGCTTTCTAGAAAAAAAGGCCTATAATTTCCCATAATATTTGGTAAAAATATCCATTGAGATCGTTCAGACTTGGAGCTTTCATAAAATTCAAATATGTAAGAGTTTCTTAAATTTCTTTATCATCAATTGCCTTAGTTAACATTTCGAAATCTTCATTTTTTAGTTTCTTGGAAATGAAAGCCAATAGATATGCATTGTTGACAGTGTCAAAAATGGAAAAACCAAAAAAATCATTAAAATACCTAATAGTTGCCTTTTGAATTTATAGATGGTTTTAAACCTGAACTCCCTCAATAGTAGAGATGAAACAGATTTTGATTTGTTTTTGTAAGCTAAGATTGAGTTGAAAAAGAACTTTGTACATTTATCTCCATCTTGAAGCCAATTCACTCTTGCTCTTTATTGGAGGAATGAGTTGTGATTTTAAACTGTGAACATATAGTGAGAGAGCGCCTATTTTTCATTAGCAAGTAGTTGTGGATCATAAGGGTATAATGCAAGACTATACTGAATTTTAATGAGTTCTTCCTTAGCTTTAGAAACAGATTGTTCAATGAAGCCTCTTAAGGAGGCCAGGATTTCAATTTTTTCTTGATTTACTTCAACTTTTAGACATAAATGAATTGTTTGGTCCCTTGAAAATAGTATTTGGATCCTTTCTTACAGGCTTTGAGAAATCATGGTGCTTTGGCCAAGTGATTGTTAAACCTGAAAAGGAACATCCTATCAACCAATTGAAATAGATGCTACACCCTAATTAAGGTATGCTCTAAGAAAAAAGGGTCAAGGAATGTGGCACTGCTATTAGAGATCTAGGCTAGCTAGTTACCATTGACTAGGGCATGATCAAGTTTCTTTTGAATGAACCAATGTGAGCTTTGTTTTTTGGACCGCGTATATTTATGGCCAACGTACTTCAAATTTATCATATCCAACTGATCTACATAGGTTATGAAATCTTTAGAAAATTTCAAAGGTTATAATTACCATTAGCCTCAGACCTATAAAATATAGAGTTGAAGTCACCACATAAAATCCAAGGCTATCAGATGTTTATGCTAAGAGTTAATAAATCAGACCATAATACTACTTATTGGAATCCAAAATTACTAGCATATATGATGGAAGATGATATCAGTGTTTTCATACAAAAAAGACTTTTTAAGGTGCAGTATCTACTTAAAGGAATGAGGGAGCTCAACTTTGGCTTAGTCATCCTTATAACATAAAATAATTCAACCAATAATATGATGTGAATGGTTTGTAAGCATCTACCAACCAGAACCTAAATTTAACTTACTAACATTGTCTAGTTTTGTTTTTCTTTCTAGTAATCCTACAGTTAGAGGCCTTTCCTTTTAAACAAAATCCCTTAAAGTAGCTTGCTTTTTAGGCCAATTTAAACCTCAGACATTCCAGATGATAATTGACATATTAAAAAGTTGTGTTTTTAGAGCCCTTGTTCTTACTCTGTTGAGATCTTTACCTTTCAATTGTTTTGAATTGCATATTCTACTCTTCATTGGCTATTCCAACTTCTTGGTTTGGCAGGTTGCAAGGTGAAAGACTAGGTGATTCAAGAATCTTTTGAGGAAGTAGTGAGATGCTCATGGTTTGTTCACTAGAGAAATCCCCACTTTTAACTAAACTAATAACAGGATTTGGAATATGTTCAGAAAAAGCCTCCTTCTCTTCATCATGTGAAATTTTGATGGATTCATTCGCTATAATGTGATAGGTGTATACTGCGTCGTTTTTTTATGGGCAGTTTAGTGTGTGTTTAATTGTTAATTTGATTATTTAGTGCATGTTAAGTTAGAATTGTGATAGTAAATATTTGTGTTTTAAGTGTTTTATAGGTTGGAACATGATTTTGAACTTCAATTTTATGTTTATAAGGTGCCTTGATGTGTTTGTTAATGTTTTAAGGCAATTAGAGGAGATTCGAAGAAGACCCGGGAAATAATCCAGGGCCATGAGCAAAAGCAAGGAGCGATCGTGACAAAAGCTGATGCAGGTAGTCACTATCATGTCATTATGGGCTACAATCGTGACAGAAGCAAAAGTTCTTAGACACAATCATGGCCTACACGACAGAAACATAGATAGTAATCCCAAATTGAGTTTTCGAGGGATTTTCAGACCTTTCAGACCTGGAAAAGACCCCAGTGTTGCCCTAATTGGAAATACTATATAAGATTTAAGGATGTAACCCTAAGGGAGCTTCTACATTTTTCCATTTTTGGAAAGTTCAAGAGAGAAAGAAAATGATTCGATTGAATTGATTTAATGAGAGTTAGGTGATCCAATAGACCATATAGTTAATCATGTAGGTTTTTATGTGGAGAGAGATCTTATGTGAGGCTCGGTAGTTTAGTAAAGAGATTCTGATCTAATTTTAATTATGGATATTTTCTTAATTGAGAGATTGCAACTTCCGTAATTTAATTAGGCTTAATGATTTAGCGCACGGGATTATAACTCGAGAGAGAGTAATTGCCCCTACGATAGTCTAGAACTGACATCCCGATAACACATAATTAGCTAGGTTAGCATTAATGATAGGTAGAATCCCTTCTCTCATAACTTGGTAATTTCTCTTGACTAATTTCCATTGTGACCTTTTGTGTTGCCCAATTTCAATTCTTTTTTTGTATTAATTTTTTAAGTTGAATTCCTGCAATCAAATTCCCATGTTTGTATCTTTGTTTCATTTTTTAATTTCACTTTATTATTTCTCTAAGCCTTAAACACCTTAGAATTAGATTAGTTAACCCTCCTTGTGGGATCTTAATTACTATAATTCGTGACTTGTGCACTTGCTATATTTGAGGGATATAATTGTAAAGCTTGACGAACACAATTTAGTTTTTGACAACGTTACCAGGGAGGCATAGGATTAGTTTAATTCTTTTAGTTTTATGATTAAGAAATTTTACAAAAAGGGAATTTTGGGTGTAAGTCGAAGGCACATCTTTTAGACATCAAAAGATGACTATAAGGAATCAAGAAGGTTAAATGCCAAAAACAAAAGGAAAGAACAATGGTGGAGTATATATATTATAGTGAGCAAGGAACTCTTACGGACTTTAATAAGGCACAATTTAGAGGGCAAATTTGATATCCTTATATAAACATATACACTTTGGGGTGGAAAAACCACCCAGATTTTTATTGGCCTAACAATGTAAGGACTCTCATACGACATCAAGACCTAATAGGATTTCAACAAGATGAGTCCAATTTATGAGATTCCAAACTAGACAAAATTATGGATAAGCTCACAGATACAGAAGAGGCCCAGAAGCAACTAGAAGAGAAGTTTGAGCAAGTAACAGAAGATCATACCTTTTATATTGAAAACCTAGAGACTCAAATGAGACAACTTTCTTATGAATTTTGTAAGCAAAGTGTGGAGAACTTCCTAAGCAGCATGGAAACAAATCAACAAGATCCATGTTAGGCTATCACACTTAGGAATTGGGTAGATCTAGAAGAACCAATGAGAGATCAAGCTGAACCCTACCTTGTAGAAGACCAAGAAATGAAGAAAGGGGTTGAAAAATAGGATGAAAATCCCCATATTATTCGCCAGATCTTAGTATACCATGCTTGAACATCGAAAAAGCTTTAGTAGATGTCTATGAAGAGAGCATTATACTTTAGATTAGTAATGACCAAGTGACATTCAACAAGAATTATGTATTAAAGAATCCAAAGGAGGGTGAATCATTTAGGATAATTGATGTGTTTGAATCTTTAAAAGAGTGAAAGGAAGAAGAATAAATGAAAACAAACATAGAGGTTAAAGAACACACATAAATCTCTCTTCTTGAAGTGTAAAAAGAAGAGGAGACGGGGGTGATTGAGGAAAGATACGAACTAATCACCCTCTTATAAGAAAATTTGTTGGATTCAATGGAAGATTCAAGGAGTTTCATTATTCACTATTTTGTTGATAGTTTTTCATTGAAAAGGATATTACTAAGCTTATTAGGCTTCCTTAATTTGATAGATTATGTCCTTTTCATTATCTTGCAATTTGTAGCTTACTCACAGCTTACAAATTTGATGTTAAATGAGAAAGGTAGAAGAAATTCACTTATAATTGATCCTGGCTAAGCTTCCAAGGATACAAGGTTAAGCTAATGACCCTAAATTAACACGTTTAGTAGTTAGATTTACATTGTTGTGTAGTTAGGTTTGCTTTAAATTATAAAATAAGTTTTGAATGATTTGGAATGATTTGGATTACTAATTCTTTAACTCTTTTGAATCAATTACAAGAAAGGGAACCCAGCTCAGTGTCAAGCGTATTGGGTCTCCATCTCCGACACCATCATTACCTCAATCACCTTGACAATTTCATATTCTAACCCTTTGTTTTCTTTTTTTTAGTATTTTCTTCTTATGTTTTTCATATTGTGGGTTTTTTTTCCCGCCCTTATGTGTGTTTATGTGTCCTTCTCACATTAAGGATAATGTGTTGTTCGATATAGAGAGGGTTGAATGTGAATTTTGCATATTGTATGATAATTTGTTTAGGTTGCATTATATGATCTGTGTGGATGTGTCAATAGATAGAACTTACCAAGATAGATTTTTCCTTAAACATAGTCTTTTAGGTTATAAAGATTTACTAGTTTGTGAAATCAGTAACCTAGGTTACTTTAGCTAAATATGTAGTTTAATTAGGATACGATGTTAGTTTATTCACCCTAGGAAGTTGTCACATTCATTAATAATTTTAAGTCAATCAACTAAGTGGCATTACAAGTATATTTTCATGAGAATTATTATCAAAAGAAATAAGGTGGGCAAAATAATATGTTAAAAAAGTGTATAAATTTTAATGATTTAAAAAAGTGTATAAATTTTAATGATTTAACTATTCTGCTGGCCTTCAAGTTATGAATAAAGCTAGTAACTAGTTGAGAATGTGATGTAGTTGAGTAATCGGATCGACACGCATCACAAATATGTGCCTTAGCGTTAAAAGGTTGTAATGACATTCCAACCAAGCCGCTTAATAACATCATGACCTAGTTGAGTAATCGGATCAACATTCGTCACAAATGTTTGCCTCCACATAAAAAGACTAGGTTCATGTCCTTAAAAAATCAACAAAAAGGATGTTTTAAAATAAAACCTACTAAACTTATTAGTAGCTTGATTTTTCATGAAAACCTACGTAGGAATAGCTACACTTTTGATTTGGCCAAATATTTATCAATGTGTGTGTGCAAGTGATAGGGGTGAATATATTTAACATTAAAATTTTGATTAGTTTGTATACTTAGTCCAAGGTACTTAGACACATATTTGACAAGTTAATAAGTTAGAATAACTTAAGGGATTGTGTTAGAAGTTAAATTAGTTTCGTTAAGTCTAATACCATTCCCTCATTATCACAATTACATGTTTTGTTTTTTAGTTGTTGATGTTTCTTTATTTCTTTTTGTTTTCTTGTGGACAAGCAAACGTTTAGATGTGGGGATGTTGATAGGTATAGATTGCAACGTGTTTTTTTTGGGTAGTTTAGTGTGTGTTTAGGTTAGAATTATATTAGTTAGTAAATGTTTATGTTTTAAGTGTTTTGTAGGGTGGAACATGATGTTGAGCTTCAATTTTATATTTATGAGGTTCCTTGACGTGTTTGTTAGTGTTTCAAGGCAATTGCAGGAGATTTAAAGAAGACTAAAGAAATAAACCAAGGCCACAATCATAGAAAATATGCCACGATAGTGAAAGAAGCAAGAGCAAGAAGCCACAATCACGACAGAAGTTGGTGTAAGGAGCCACGATCGTGTCATTATAGGCCATGATCGTGAAAGAAACAAAATATCCTAGCCACGATTGTGACAGAAGCAAAAACTCCTGACCACAATCATGACAGAAGCAAACACTCCAGGACACGATTGTGCCACTAAGGGCTATGATCATGACCTGCACAACAACTATGTGGACTGCAGTCGCAACTTAAGTTTTTGAGGTATTTTGTGGACTTTTCAGACTCGGAAAAGACCATAGTGCCCTAATTAGAAATACTATATAAGACTTAAGGATGCAACCCTAAGGGAGCTTTTACATTCTGCCACTTTTGGAAAGCTCAAGAGAGAGAGAAAAGAGAGAGAGAGAATAAGTAGGTCCTAATGTTGCTACTTCTCGGATTAGATGGTCTCCTAACACTGCTTCCTTCTTGGATTATCCAATCCAAGTTCTATTTCCTTTCCATTTCCTTTTTGTTCATTTAACGTATAAGATTGAAATGGATTGTATGGCGATGGTTGGATTGTTGACGACATTCCAACTTTTCCTTTAAGATTTTACTTTAATTTAATGTTAATATAGTAGATTTTGTGTTTTATTAATTGGGTATTATGATTAACTTCAATTTTTTCATATTTCAGTAACAAATGAAGAAGGTGAGCTAGATAAAAATGATTGGATTGGATTAACGAGAGTTAAGCCATCCAACAGACCACGTAGTTAATCATATCAGTTTTTGTAAGGAGAGAGATCCTATGTGAGACTCGGTAGTTTAGTAGAGAACTTCCAATCTAATTTTAATTATGGATCTTTTGCTAATTGAGATATTGAAAATTTTATAATTTAATTAGGGTTAATGATTTAGGTCATATGATTATAACTTAAGAGTGAGTAATTCCCCTTATGATAGTCTAGAACCAAAACCCTGGTAACACATAATTACCTAGGTTAGTATTAACAATAGGTAGAATCCCCTCTCTCATAACTTGGTAATTTCTCTTGACTAATCTCTATAATGACCATTTATATTGCTTAATTTCAATTCTTGTTTTGTGTTAATTTCTTGAGTTGAATTCAACAAATCAAATTCACCAATTTATATTCTTGTTTCATTTTTTAATTTCACTTTATTATTTCTTTCAGCCTTAGATACCCTAAAATTAGATTAGTTCACCCTCTTTGCGGGATCAACCCTTCAACTACTATAGTTCACGACCCATGCACTTGCGGTATTGAAAGCTATAATTGTAATGCTTGGCGAACACAATCACAATGTCAGAGAAATTAGGATTGTCCATACTATTCAATAGAAGATCATTAGAGTTCACAATGGGATAATGATTCTGACTATTTAGATAGATCTCTTGTTCTGCATTTTCATTGGAGACATTTCCAGAGGTTGTATTTATATCATCATTTATGCCCATCTAATCCACTTCATCTTTCGGTTTTATCCTTGGAGGTCAATCAAAAATTGAATTGCAAGGATTGCAATATAGAGTGCAACCTCGGGTCGTCTCACTTAATTGGAACCTAATGTAATGGACCTAAGCTAGACTAAATGTCATGAAATGCAACTAAAATTGGTTAGGAGGGGGTTTTGGTTCTTAAAGAAAACTAACAAAATTGAATAA